>CAUYON010039371.1:0-17712 GCA_963573935.1 Arctocebus calabarensis | reverse complement strand
ATGAAGGCTAAAACCCAATTATAGCATAGGAATACAGGGAAAGGGGAAAGGGAGGGGAGGGGAGGGGGGAGTATGGGTGGAGGGAGGGCAATTGGTGGGATCACACCTACGGTGCATCTTAGCAGGGTACTGGGGAAACTTTTTAAATGTAGAGTATCAATGCCTTTATATAGTGATCAAGAAAATGCCATGAAGGCTATCTGTAACAGTACGATGAAAACATTTCTGAATGTATATGAATCGTGCCCTATGATTGCACCAATGTACAGAATTATGATTCAATATAATTATAAAAAAAAAAAAAGAATAAATAAATGCAAAAAAAAAAAAAAAGAAATACCTGTATAGCTCAATAATGGAACACCTGGGTGGAAAGGGCATGGAGAGGGATTTAGCTCTCCTAACAAGCATGAGAGCTCGTGAGATGAGAGAAGTAGTGAATTGGCAGTCTCTGTACCTGTGGTGTTGAGAGGCATGAGATCAGCCTTATATTAGGCCGGAGGAGATGGCAGTCAGGAAGCATGCGCATTCTATCATGGACCCGCTTACTCTGACTCTGTCTCTTCTCCTGCCTGCAGAATGCCAGCACGTCGTCTCTGCTGAAGATTACCAAGCTCTGCTAACGGCTAAGATCTATCTATATTCTAAGAAGACTACTTTACTCTCTCCAAGACTCTCTCTCTCTCTCCAGCTAAGGTACATAGCCCTCAGGCACCGAAGAGGCCTGAGCAAGGTAACTTAGTGGTCCGCATCCAGAACCTAGTTAAGCTGGGCCCAAGACCTGGCCAGTCATAGACCCTGGCAAGTGGTGTCAGAAGTGACATGTGACACCTATAACTGCTACATTTCATAATAAAGATTGTAGAAAGATCAGTGTAATACTATATATGTAAGATCACCAAGCACCTTGTAACTCCTTGGCTAAAGTCTCTCAGACAGCAAAGATGCTGATTGAAGGCAAAATAGTCATGAAGTGGATTAGAAAGTCTTAAACAACCATGACTTCTTAATTTCTTCAAGAAATAGATCTAATGTTATTTTCCTGTAACACATAAAAACTTTTGTATTCCAAATTAAATTTTATGCTTTCCTTTTTTCTCCCTTTCTCCACCATTTGACATGAATGTATGATAATTTTATGTGTGTATTGGTTAAGACATGTATGATTCAAATAGCCGGGCATCGTGGCGGGCACCTATAGTCCCAACTACTTGGGAGACTGAGGCAAGAGAATTGCCTAAGCCCAAAAGCTCAAGGTTGCTGTGAGCTATGCTGCCACAGCACTCTACCAAGGGCAGTAAAGTAAGACTCTGTCTCTAAGAAAAAAAAAAAAAGACATATATGATGAATCATTACCAAACTGATGGAAATATATTTGACTTAGCAATCTTCGACTTTAAATTGAAAGCATTAACTCAAGAGTCTTTGGGTGGTCTGTTGTACATGAAATAGGCAACAATAATTCATGTTGTACTGAGAAAGTGCATATGATTTTACCCAAAGATATGAACTTTAGTAGACATTTATCATTATTTTTTTAAACAGTACTATATCCTAACTCCCTTTCATTTTTCTTAGGAAATTCCCTATTGTAAGAGCCTTGTTGGCAATAAGAGTGCTCTTCTCCTTATAAAACCTAAAGATATCTGCTTGCTTTCCCAGTATACCTTAGCGTTAAGTTGCAAACACTTGACCAAGCCTCACTCATAAGATGTACGTACCTCATACGTTAAATCAAGAGCTAGTGGTAATAACACTGGAACATACATATTATTCTGCCAAGATGCGGTGGTGATAACAGCAATATTAAGTTCTTCTGTCATCTGTGTGCTTGCTGGTTTAGCAGTTGTAGAGTCTGATGGCAATATCCTGCATCCAATGTATTAGAGTGAGTTCATGTAAGAAATTCATCACTATGTATAATTGTGTTGCAGGATGTCCTGACTAGTTGTGCTCTTAACAATTCCTTCATGCCACTGTGATATGGGTACCGCAATAATACTTGTGATTCCTTTTCAGGCCACTTAAATCTTGTTCTATTTCAGTTTCCCCTGCTCAGAGAGAGGTTTCTTCAGTTCTGCCTTCTTCTGATTGGTGATTTGGTTGAAAGGAATGTCTGGACTTGATTTTGCCCCTGAATCACCCTTAATTCCATTCTTTGTCATGTGAGCAAAAGTCTTTCTTATTCCCTTACTTAGTCAAGCTCTCAAATATATTAATTCAAATCCAGGTATAAACTATGCCTTTCCATTTATCTTTAAAAGGGAATCTAACATTAAAAGAAAAATACTAAGAAAACTATCTGGTAAACTTATTTTCCCCCTTAACTTTTATGTCTTAATCTCTCCTTAGGTTTAAAGGCAAAATCTCAAAGACATTTAAAGTTTGGCTCAGAATACTTTCTGTTATAGTACAACATTAATAATTTTAAAAGGTGTATTCTAATCATAGAAAAGTTATTAAAATATTGCTACCAAAAGAATAAAAATATAGCACAGACAAAGATAAATTCTAGAATAGCAGAAGGTAAAAATTCCTATTTGTGGACTATTTAAAGACCACAGGATATCATTGTATCAATGTCTAATGTTGCTTCAAAAAATCAACTTTTCTCTGTCTCTATTTTAATTTTTCCCAATTTATAATGAAATATAATTAAGCAGACAATAATTATTCTAACCAACTAGTCTTAGATCCATGGCTATTGAGATTGAGGTTATAGATTAGAACACAGGCAAATAGCCCAAACTTTGATAAGAAGAAGAATTATTACAAAGGATGAAAATGGTATAGTAAGAAAAGACAACACCATATTGAATTGCTTCCCTGCCATGCTATTTACCCTAACCTGGTCACAAAGTACAGCATGCAGAGGACTATTTGGAGTACATCAGGTTAACAGCGCGTTCTTGTTGAGATATGCAAAACAGGTCAAGTTTTATTATTGTTTTATGAACTTGGTGATTTCATTCAATAAAACAAAGCAAAATAAAAGTGAGCCAACTGAAGGATTTATGTCCACAGAATGTAGTTAAAATATAACTGTGTTCTTTGTTTTCCAAAAAAATAAAATCCACTTATGTTGAAAGGGATAGTAATGTAGTCCTTTTTGAATGACCATGATTTCCCTAGGGATTCTTAAGGAACCACTTAGCAGTCCTTATAGGGAGGTTACAAAACTCTTCCACAGGAGAGAGGTGCTAACACAAAGTGAAGGTGAATTTTTCAGATACCTCCTCCCCTAATGGAAGCTGTCATAAAGATGTGCAGAGCTAGAGAATATTTAGTGGTCCAGTAGCTCTACTGTCAAGGGCCTTTTACTGTGGAAAAAGGGAATCTCTCTCTTGTACTGTTTGTAAATCAAATATACTACAAACAATTTTAAAAAATAAACATGGATTAATAAATTGTGGTACATGTATACCATGGAATACTATGCAGCCTTAAAGAAAGATGGAGACTTTACCTCTTTTGTGTTTACATGGATGGAGCTTGAACATATTCTTCTTAGCCAAGTATCTCAAGAATGGAAGAAAAAGTATCCAATGTACTCAGCCCTAATACGAAGCTAATTTATAGCTTTCATATGAAGACTATAACCCAATTATAGCACAAGAATACAGGGAAAAGGGAAAGGGAGGGGAGGGGCAGGGGGAGGATGGGTGGAGGGAGGGCAATTAGTGGGATCACACTTACGCTGCATCTTAGCAGGGTACTGGTGAAACTTATTAAATGTAGAGTATCAATGTCTTTATATAGTGATCAAGAAAATGCCATGAAGGCTATCTCTAACAGTATGATCAAAATATTTCTGATTGTATATGAAGTACATTCTGCCCTATGATTGCACCAATGTACACAATTATGATTTAATAAAATTAAAAAAAAAAAAAAAGAATGTCTCCTGAATAGAATTTGTTGCAATATTTCAATTCAGGATGCTATACAAGTTCATGGATAGGATGTGTTTAACTTTAGAATTAGAATGTCAACAGGCAATACTGAATCAAGTAAAAAGGACCAGTAAGTTTTTCTTGAGACAGAGTCTCTGTTGCCTGGGCTAGAGTGCTATGGCCTCAGTCTAGCAACAGAACCTCAAATTCCTGGGCTCATGTGATCCTCCTGCCTCAGCCTCCAGAGTAGCTGGGACTGTAGTTTTGAGCCACCTACCCCATCCCTGCCCATTAGTCCTAATACTGGCCTTCAGACCTTGTAATTCACTCTTCTTATCTAAATACCCTAAGTACTTACAAGTATTTATGTTTCTCATGTGTCAGAGATCATACACTAATCTGCACAATACTACCACATTTACTATTTAAAACAGGATGGGATGTTATATGTATTGACAGAATAAAGCAAAATATTTTCAAGTAATTTATCTAGGTAATCCAAAATTAATATCTAAAACACTTTGGTTTACTCCAGGAATGTTTTCTTCCTTATAATTATGTTTGACTTGGGCAAATAAATTAGTTCGTCTTCCTTAAGTATCATCAATTTAGAGTAAAACAGCTATTCAAAATCGTGTTTTCTTTCTTACCAAGAGTTTGGTAGCCTGAGATGTTTTAATCTATTACCATGCAAAATTCAGAAGCCATAAAAGTAAATCATTGATTTGAATACATATCTCAAAACCTCATACCAGTATCTGTTTCCCATATTAAACCCAGTAGAACTTCCATAGTTGACCACTTCCTGACACTGACCATCTCAAGTTGACCTAATTTTCATAGACCGGACATGCACCACACATATGTATCAGTACAAGAGGCCTGGCTCCTTGTGCTGACCAACTCCATATGTCAACCAGTTTGTTACAGTCCTTTGCTGGTCAACTTCCAGAGGTTTTACTGTAATGACAAACCTATTCAGGCTAAAATCCATGGAGTCTTCTTTGAATTCTGTCTTTACTTTATACCACACCTATTCTAGGCACACTTTGCCTCACAGTCTTTACATCTGCTATTTCTTCTTGCTGGAATATTCTTCCTCTACATACGTACATGCCTCCCAGCCTCACCTTAAGGTCCCTTGCTCAACTGCCACCAGTTGACTAGGTCTCAGTGAGACCTCAACAGGTACTTTATCTAGAGTTGTAACCTCTTCCTTACACTCCCTACCCTAGTCCCATTTTCTCTTTTATTCTCTTTATTCCAAAGTTCTTACCTCAATCACTATTTTACTTATTCATGTGCTTTTTAATCTGCCTCTACCACTAAAATGTCGCCTCCACATTACTTTGTTCTAAGTAGTTGTTCATTTAGTAGCTTCAGGAATTGCTACACTTTCTACTGTGTTAAGAGTGGAAAGTGATTGCTACCAGAAAAAAAAAAATTCACTAGATTTTTCAATTTTAGGTTTTTTTTTTTTTTTTTTTTGAGGCAGAGCCTCAAGCTGTCACCCTGGGTAGAGTGTTGTGAAATCACAGCTCACAGCAACCTCCAATTCCTGGGCTCAAACTAGTCTCCTGCCTCTGCTTCCCAAGTAGTTGGGATTACAGGCACCTGCCACAACGCCCAAAAACCAAAAGGTTTTGGTTGCAGCCATCGTTGTTTGGCGCAGAGCCAATTTTAGGTTTTTCAATCTGCTTTGTTCACTGCTTATTCAGTGTATGTGCCTGGAACATAGCTTGCCCTCAAAAATACTTGAATCTGGCTCGGCGCCTGTGGCTCAACGGGCTAAGGCGCCAGTCACATACACCTGAGCTGGCGGGTTCGAATCCAGCCCGGGCCCACCAAACAACAATGACGGCTGCAACCAAAAACTGGCCGGGTGTTGTGGCGGGCGCCTATAGTCCCAGCTGTTGGGAGGCGGAGGCAAGAGATTCACTTGAGCCCAGGAATTGGAGGTTGCTGTGAGCTGTGATGCCACCGCACTCTATCCAGGGTGACAGCTTGAGGCTCTGTCTCAAAAAAAAAATACTTGAATCTGGTGGCGCCTGTGGCTCAGAAGAGTAGGGCACTGCCCTGGAGGTGGCAGGTTCAAACTCAGCCCCAGCCAAAAACTGCTAAAAAAAAGAAAAAAAAATACTTGAATCTAATCACTAGAGTTCAATCAGTCTATGTTAGATGATCACAAACACAGATAAAAGATGTCCCAGAATGTGAAAGCTTGATAACTGTGTTCTTGCTGACTGATTTGTTCAGCAAATCACACAATAAATATGCCTGCCCGATTAGAGTTACGGAAATGACCTAGTATAGGGCCAAGCACAGTGGCTCATGCCTGTAATCCTACCACTCTGGGAGGCCAAAGAGGGAAGATTGCTTGAGCTCAGGAGTTTTGAGAGCAGCCTGAGAAAGAGCAAGATCTAGCTCTAAAAAGAAAGAAAAGAAAAAGGAAGGAGAGGAGGAGGAAATAAAAAAGGAAGGGAAAGGAAAGAATGAACCAAGCACAGTGGTGCCCAGCTACCAAGTAGGTTGAGGTGGGCCCAGGAGTTTGAGGTTACAGTGAGCTCACTGATGGCAGCACTCTAGCACGGGCAATAGAGACACTGTCTCATAAAAAAAAGAAACCACCAAATGACCATTTCAAAATGTAAATTTATATTTACTATATTTACTATCAACAATAAACTCAAACCTACATATAAATTATGCTCTGAAATTAGCAAACGATAGTATAAAACAATGATAATTAGCAAGATACTTTAAATTATTCTATCTGTAAATTGTGAAGTTTTTCCCCCAAGGAAGGATGAAAGTCATGATTTTCAATTCAATACTTGGGAAAATTTCACTGAATTTATATGTTTAGATGCCTCTTTTAAGGTTTCTTATACCTGCCATGAAGAAAGACTTTGTTCTTCCCACCATGGTAGAAATAGCTGAAATATGACTTGAGAAATAAGATGGACATAAACCAAAATGTATTTCTCTATCAAGAATTAACTATAAGGCGATGCCTGTGGCTCAGCGAGTAGGGCGCCGGCCCCATATACCGAGGGCTGTGGGTTCAAACCTGGCCCCAGCTAAACTGCATCAAAAAATAGTCGGGCATTGGCTCGGCGCCTATGGTTCAACGGGCTAAGGCGCCAGCTACGTACACCTGAGCTGGTGGGTTCGAATTCAGCCCCCGGGCCCGCCAAACAACAATGACGGCTGCAACCAAAAAATGGCCGGGCGTTGTGGCGGACGCCTGTAGTCCCAGCTACTTGGGAGGCGGAGGCACTCCTCACTTGAGCCCAGGAATTGGAGGTTGCTGTGAGCTGCGATGCCACAGCACTCTATCCAGGGTGACAGCTTGAGGCTCTGTCTCAAAAAAAAAAAAAAAAAAAAGTCGGACATTGTGGTGGGCGCCTGTAGTCCCAACTATGCGGGAGACTGAGGCAAGAGAATCGCCTAACTATAAAAGTATGCATAGAAAATATTGTTGAAGATTGGGGGCAGAAAAAATTACCTAGTGTGGAAAATATGCCATTAAAGTTAGTACAAATAGGTTTTCTAATATGCGTTAGTTTTTTGCTGGCTTCTTAATGAAATGTAAAAACATCTAAGAAAATATCTACAGGAAAACATTCTCAACTGCAAATTTATTCCACAGTCAAATATTTATTGAGTATGTTTTCTAGATGTGAAGGACAGAGTACTGAACAAAAAGACAAGTTCTCTGTCTTCATAGAGAGAGCCTCTTTGACTTCTGTAATAAAAGCATTTTATGGAAAAACAGTAAGAGCATTATCTCCTACTAGGGTCACTACTTGAACCAAAATAAAACAAGAAAGTATAAGACACATAGGACATTCATTCATTCCATCTTTCATTTGCAAGCTCAGAAACTGAAGACGGAATGGCACAAAGCTCTATCAGATGTCACAGATATGGTTAGTTTCATAAGAAAATATATCCTCATGAGATATGGAGCAATAACTACGAAAATCTCTTGTGTCACATGCAGGTTTGCGGTTTATCTCATGGCAAAGCCATTAAACTGTGAAACTTGACAAGTTATTTTCTTTATAAAAAAAAAGTCCCCAAATTAATTACTTTTACTGCGAAGACAAGCAGCTTAGTGTGCTACCTAGCAGACATTTTTGTAAACTGAAAACGATTACGGTAAGTGTGACATGTAGACAATGGCTTTAGCGAAAATCTCTTATTTATACCAAAATAAAATAAACTTGGAACTAGTCACCTTTGAAAGATTGTATCACAAAGTATTTTTTTTTCTTTTTGGTAGAGACGGAGTCTCACTTTCTTGCCCTCGATAAAGTGCTGTGTTATCACACAGCTCACAGCAACCTCCAACTCCTGGGTTTAGGTGATTCTCTTGCCGCAGCCTCCTGAGTAGCTGGGACTACAGGCGCCCGCCACAGCGTCTGGCTATTTTTCTGGGGGTTTTTTTGCAGTTCCGCCGATGCTGGGTTTGAACCCGCTACCTTCAGTATATGGGGCCAGTGCCCTACTCCATGAGCCACAAGCACCACACCGCCCTATCACAAAGTATTAAGGTTTTAAAAAATGATGTATATTATGTGCATTTTACCACAGTTAAAAAAATAGATATAGGGCAGCGCCTGCGGCTCAGTCGGTAGGGCACTGGCCCCATAAACTGAAGGTGGTGGGTTCAAACCCAGCCCCGGCCAAACTGCAACAAAAAAATAGCCAGGCATTGTGGCGGGAGCCTGTGGTCCCAGCTACTCAGGAGGCTGAGGCAAGAGAATCACCTAAGCCCAAGAGCTGGAGGTTGCTGTGAGCTATGAGGCTACAGCACTCTACCAAGGGCTAATAAGTGGAACTCGGCCTCAAAAAAAAAAAAAAAAATAGATCTTCAACCACATTGCTATCACTAAAAAATACTTCTGAAGATAAAATGAGTTTCTACCGTTAACTATTAAAATAGCTTTTTTTTTTTTTTTTTTGAGACAGAGTCTAAACTCAAGCTGTCACCCTCCATAGAGTACTATGGCGTTATAGTTCACAGCAACCTCAAACTCTGGGGCTTAAGAAATTATCTTGCCTCAGCCTCCCAAGTAGCTGGGACTGCAGGCGCCCACCACAACACCTGGCTATTTTTTGGTTATAGTTGCCATTGTTGTTTGGCAGGCCTGGTCTGGGTTGGAACCTGAGCTACAGGTGCTGAGCCTATTAAAATACCTTTAATACTTACTTTGCCTCCTCTTTATCACATTACTTTTTAGCATTTCAAATTTATCTATTTCAGTATATAATATTAGTAGAGTTCAATATTTCACTATACTTAATACACAATAACACATTGGGGTACAAGTTAACTTTCAACTTACTGATGCGGATGAATAATGAAATGTCTAGAGACAATGACTTAGTAAGAAAAGAAATGGAAAAAAAGAAGAAACTGATGTGGGTAGTACCGGTTGCTCAGTGGGTAGGGTGCCAGCCACATACACTGAGGCTGGCCAGTTCAAACCCAGCCCCAGCCAGCTAAAATCGACAATGACAACTGCAACCAAAAAATAGCTGGGCGTCGTGGCAGGCACCTATAGTCCCAGCTACTTGGGAGGCTGAGGCAAGAGAATCTTGCATAGCCCAAGAGTTTGAGGTTGCTGTGAACTGTGACACCACAGCACTCTACCAACAGCAACATAGTGAGACTCTATCTCAAAAAAACAAAAGAAAGAAACTGATACATGTACCATAGAGCTCTTTAGTAGATAAAGATCCCAAAGATAGGGAAATTTCTTTGGCTTCAAAGGAATTAACCAAATCCATCACCTAAAAGAATGAAAGTATAAACATTACCTCTCCAGGAGAAAACTGACACAAAATATTAATATTTTTCCTGATTAATATGAGACCATAGATGTGGAATGACTCTAAAAAAGAAAAAAAGTCATGAATGTGCTTTTGGTCACAGTATTATTGAATGTGTACCTTTTTTTTTTTTTTTTTGAGGCAGAGCCTCAGCTGTCACCCTGGATAGAGTGCTGTGACATCACAGCTCACAGCAACCTCCAATTCCTGGGCTCAAGCGAGTCTCCTGACTCCACCTCCCAAGTAGCTGGGACTACAGGCACCAACCACAACGCCCGGCCATTTTGGGGTTGCAGCCGTCATTGTTGTTTGGCGGGCCAGGCTGGATTTGAACCCACCTGCTCGGGTGTACGTGGCTGGTGCCTTACCCCATTGAGCCACAGGCACCGAGCCTGAATGTGTACCTTTTTTAACAACCCCTTTTAATTCAGGCTGTCCATTAATAAATGGGAAGCAGCACAAGATGCCATTAAGAATTTCAATCTAAGTTCTATCCCCCCTTTCTCTTTGTGTTCCTTACAAACAACATGTAAACATGCCAGCACTATCCTACCTTTAAAAGCTAGGTCCCCCAGCCTCCCAGGTCAAAGGCAATGCTATAGCACGACTTGCTCCGCCTCCTCACCTCTAGCGCCTCACTCAATCCATGACAAACCAAAACAGAACACCCACCAGTTCACTGAATGCAAGGATCTCTGAAACCCTAAATCTGATAAACGTTTGGCTTTATCTCACCTGCCTGCTTTGCAGTAGCTGTCAGCCCTGACCAGTTTCCCATCTTCAGGAACTAACTCTTTATTTTTGTAATACTATACTGTGGAGGGTTTTTGTCCTACCTCTTTTGTCATCAGTTTTCTTTCACTGGCTCCTATACCTTCGTTCATTTCTTAAATGTTGATGCCTGGCTGGCCACGGTGGCTCACGCCTATAATCCTAGCACTTTGGGAGGCCAAGAAGGAAGGACTGCTTGAGCTCACAGGTTGGAGATCAGCCTGAGCCAGAGCAAGAACCCATCTCTACTGAAAAATACAAAAAACTGAGGCAAAAGGATCACTTGAGAGTTGAAGGTTGCTGTGAGCTATGATGTTGCCATGGCACTCTACCCAGGGCAACAGCTTGAGACTCTGTCTCAAAAAATAAATAAATAAATAAATAAATAAATAAACAAACAAACAAACAAACAAACAAACAAACTTATGCTTACCTGATTCTGCTTAACTCTTCCCTGGGAGACTTTGCTCACTTCTCAGGTTCTAATTACCACTTAACATAACAGTCTTCAGGTATGTATGTCCAACCCTCTCTCCTGACCTCCACTGGATATCTATCTACCTTTCTCAAAGAACTTCAAACTCAGCATGTTCAGAACCAAAAACTTCTTCAACACTTACTCAACTCATCTGCTGTGGCATTTATTCCAATGCCATCTCATCACAACAAATGCCGCTGGCCAAATGTGCAAAAGCACCAGAATTTTTTTATCTTCTTTTATTTATTTTTGTAGAGACAGAGTCTCACTTTATCACCCTGGGTAGAGTGCTGTGGCGTCACACTGCTCACAGCAACCTCCAGCTCTTGGGCTTAAGCGATTCTCTTGCCTCAGCCTCCCGAGTAGCTGGGACTACAGGCGCCCGCCACAGCGTCAGCCTCCCGAGTAGCTGGGACTACAGGCGCCCGCCACAGCGCCCGGCTATTTTTTTTTGTTTTGCAGTTCGGCCGAGGCCGGGCTTGAACCCGCCACCTTCAGTATATGGGGCCGGCGCCCTACTCGCTGAGCCACAGGAGCCGCCCAATTCATTCACTCTTGAGTGGCTTCTAAGTTACCACCATGACTGACAAAGTGGTGAGCATGGCTTTGAACAAGACAGATAAAGTTTTTTCTCTTTCTTCAGGAAACTTAACTTCTTGATGAAGGAATTACAAGTTAAAGTAAATGACCAACTTTGGTGGGCACTGTGAAAAAAATTTGAGTTGGTCTCTTAAAGAGACTGACTAAAGTAGCCTACTTTAGACTTGGTCATCTGGGCACACCTTTTGGAAGAGGTATCAGTGTCTCTTTTTCAAAAGATGGTTAAGGCTCGGCGCCTGTGGCTCAACGGGCTAAGGTGCCAGCCACATACACCTGAGCTGGCAGGTTCGAATCCAGCCCAGGCCCTGCAAACAACGTGACGGCTGCAACCAAAAAAATAGCCAGGTGTTGTGGTGGGCGCCTGTAGTCCCAGCTACTTGGGAGGCGGAGGCAGGAGACTTGCTTAAGCCCAGGAATTGAAGGTTGCTGTGAGCTGTGATGCCACAGCACTCTATCCAGGGTGACAGCTTGAGGCTCTGTCTCAAAAAAAAAAAAAAAGATGGTTAAGTCTGACTCACACCTGTAATCTTAGCACTCTGAGAGGCCAAGGCAGGAGGACTGTTTGAGCTCAGAAGTTCAAGACCAACTTGAACAAGAGCAAAATCTGTTCCTGCTAAAAGTTGAAAAAAATTAGCCTGGCATTTTAGTGGGCACTTGTAGTCCCAGCTACTCTGGAGGCTGAGGCAGGAAGATCACTTAAACCCAGGAGTTTGACATTTCTGTGAGCTAGGCTGACACCATGGCACTTAGCCTGGGCAACAGAGTGAGATTTTTAGGGGAAATCTCCAGATTCTATATGTTGGTTCAAACTTTTAAAAAACATAGGTTCAAACCTATGTTTGAACATCCAACAAAGCCTGTGTGCTAGTTGACCTCCAGGGCTTTGTTCTACCAAAGAATGTTCTATTATCCCAGGCCCCCAGGTCTCTTGTGATAGAATAGCTGCTATACTGCATCCTTTTGTGTTATATATTTTGAGAAAGGGTCTCATGCATTATTATACATCAGGTGTTTTGAGAAAGGGCCTCATGCACTATTACACATCAGGTGTTCTGGAAGGGCAGAGAGGCAGGATCCTCTTCCACTGGTACAAAGAAAGGCACAGTTGGCTCAGCACCCGTAGCACAGTGGTTACAGTGCCAGCCACATACATCAATGCTGGTGGGTTCAAACCCAGCCCAGGCTAGCTAAACAAAAATGACAACTGCAACAAAAAGCCAGGTGTGTGGTGGGCACCTGTAGTCCCACCTACTTAGGCTGAGGCAAAAGATCGCTTAAGCCCAGGAGTTTGAGGTTGCTGTGAGCTGTGATCCCACAGCACTCTCCCGGGGGTGACATAGGGAAACTCTGTCTCAAAAAAAAAAGAAAGAAAGAAAGGCACAGTTGCAGAGGTGAACATTTGACTGAGCCTAAAAGGGATGGTTGGCAGGAATAGCATGATAAGCATGTGGAAGGAAATAGACCAAGCTGCATCTAGAAATAAAAGATTACTCGAGATTTCTTTGAATATACAGTGTATAAAGAAACAGGAGATGAGATCTGAGGGGTGAATTAGAGCCAAACTGTGCTCCAGATTTAAAATGTTTTGCAGAGTGTAGGGAGGGGATTGTTGAAAAGTTTCAAGTAAGGGGATGACACATTAATTATGGGTTTTAAGAAAATTCAAGGAAGAGTGGAGGCAAGGAGACCGGTTAGGAAACTTCATCTGGATGTGAGATGATGATACTTAAAGGGTGACAGACTGGGCATGGTGGCTCACGCCTGTAATCTTAGCACTTTGGGAGGCAGAAGCAAGAGGAATCGCTTGAGGGCAAGAGTTTGAGACCAACCTGGGCAGTAGCAAGACTCCCATCTCCACAAAAATAAAACCCAGAAAAATTAGCCAGGTATAATGGCAAGCGTGTATAGTCCCAGCTACCATGGAGACTGATGTGGAAGGATCATTGGAGGCCAGGAGCTCAAGACCAGCCTAGGCAACTTAGCAAGACTCTCGTCTCTAAAAATATGTATAAAAATAAAAAATTAACTGGGCATGGTGGTTCTCACCAGGAGGCTGAAACAAGAGGATCACTTGAGCCAAGAACTTAGAGGATGCAGTGAGTTATGATCACGCCACTGTGCTCAGCCTGGGCAGCAGAGAAAGACCTCTGTCTCTTTAAAAAAAAAAAAAATGCTGGGGCTGCTCCTGTGGCTCAGAGGGGTAGGGCTCCAGCACCTTATGCCCAGAGGTGGCAGATTCAAACCCAGCCCTGGCCAAAAACTGCAAAAAAAATGCTGGACATGATGGGACAGGTCCTCAGTGGGGGGAAAAATGCTGAGAGTGACAGGGCAGGTCCTCAGTGAAGGCTTGATCCTGAAGGCAGAACAGAGGTAGAATACTAAGATCACATTAAGGCTTTGTGCCCGGGGCATTAGAAGAGTTCAGAAGCCAGCAGAAAGGCTAATTTGGGGAGGTGATGAAAATTTGTCTTAAGTGGACTGAAAGTATGGTATGTGTGGGTTATCTAGTAGACGAAGTGGGAGGCAGATATTCAGGAGAAGGTCAAAATGGATGGAGATTGAGGAGTAGCCACCTATTTATTGATGAGTCAAGGATAGAGATGAGGAGAGAACTGGGAGGTTTGAGTTGAAGAAAGTGTAATAAACTAAGAGGAAGTGAGCTTTTCAAGGCATGGTCAGTGGATGATGTAGATAGCGGACCGCAAAGGTGACAGGGGCAGCAAAGTCAAAGGATTTGGTAATTAGGCAGTTGATTTTGACAGAGCAGTCAGGTGAGGGGGATGTCTAAGGTTAGATAAACCCAGGTTCAGGAGTGAGTGGGATCTGGGCAAGCAGAGGTAGGAGCTGTTTTCTTCAGAGGTTGAAGACATTTTTTCTTTTTTTTTACTTTTTTTTGAGACAGATCCTCAAGCTGTCACCCTGGATAGAGTGCTGTGGCATCACAGCTCACAGTAACCTCCAATTCCTGGGCTCAAGCGAGGCTCTTGCCTCCGCCTCCCAAGTAGCTGGGACTGCAGGCGCCCGCCACAACACCTGGCCATCCATTGGTTGCAGCCATCATTGTTGTTTGGCGGGCCCGGGCTGGATTCAAACCCGCTAGCTCAGGTGTACGTGGCTGGCGCCTTAGCCCGTTGAGCCACAGGCGCCGAGCCTGAAGACGTTTTTTCAATGAGCTCATCTATTTTCTGTCTCTTTTTATTTTTTTTTTCCATGTCAGACGGGTAATGTGAACAAGATTTGTGGGAGGCACATCTCACGCATGTGCATGAAAACCCAATCATCTCGCTTATGAACTACAAAAGGATCCTTTTTCTCTCTCTTTTTTTTGGAGACAGCCTCAAGCTGTCACCCTGGGCAGAGTGCTGTGGCATCACAGCTCACAGCAGCCTCCAACTCCTGGGCTCAAGCGATTCTCCTGCCTCCTCCTCCCAAGTAGCTGGGACTATAGGCACCAGCCACAATGCAGGGCTAATTTGTGGTTGCAGCTATCATTGTTGTTTGGCAGGCCCGGGCTGGCTTCGAACCTGCCAGCTTAGGTGTATGTGGCTGGCACCTTAACTGCTTGAGCCACAGGCACCGAGCCCTATTTTCTGTCTTGATAAGTTTGCCTATACTGGACATTTTATAAATGTCATCAGACAACATGTGGCTTCTTAGCGTAATGTTCAGGTCCATCCATGTCACAGTGTAATGTTCTGTTGTATGTCTATACCACATTTTGTTTATCCACCCAATGTTTATGGACATTTGTATAGTTTCCACTCTCAGGCTATTATAAGTGAAGCATATTCGAATGGCTATTATAAGTGATTCGTGTTCAAGTTTCTGTGTCTGCACATGTGATTTGTCTCTCTTGGTAGATCGTCTACATTTTTTGTTGTTTGTGTTTTCGAAGGATTTATAATGGTTCCATTTATTCACTAGCTTAGTTTCTATGTTCTTGTAACTAATTCAGCCCGAAATTAGCATTAATGGTCAGTTCCTTTTTTTCCTGGACCCTTTCCTTTTTTTTTTTTTTTGAGACAGATCCTCAAGCTGTCACTGTGGATAGAGTGCTGTAGCATCACAGCTCACAGCAACCTCCAAGTCCTGGGCTCAAGCAAGTCTCTTGCCTCCTCCTCCCAAGTAGCTGGGACTATAGGCGCCCGCCACAACGCCCGGCCATTTTTTGGTTGCAACCGTCATTGTTGTTTGGCAGCCTGGGCTGGATTTGAACCTGCCAGCTCAGGTGTACGTGGCTGGCGCCTTAGCCTGTTGAGCCACAGGCACCGAGCCAACCCTTTCCTTTTTTTTGCCCCATTTGGTAGTTACTATTTAGTCTCCCCTTCTCTACTTACCTTGGGGCAGCCCCTAACCATCATCCTAGGGGAACTGGTGACCTTCCTGTTTCCTAGTTCTTATTTTTTCATTCTCTTGTTTTGATGGAGTACAAGCTCTAGTAACTTCCTGAGAAAGAATACTTGGGGGCAAGTTTTTTGAGGCCTTGCTCTCTAAAAATATTATTATTTTAACCTTACTCCAATTTCATAGTTTGGCTGAGTTTGGAACTTTAGATTGGACATGATTTCACATTTTATATATATATATATATTTTTTTTTTTTTTTTGAGACAGTCTCACTTTGTCGCGATTGGTAGAGTGCTGTGGCATCATAGCTCACAGCAACCTCCAACTCTTGGGCTTAAGTAATCCTTTTGCCTCAGCCTCCTGAGTAGCTGGGACTACAGGCATCTGCCAGAACACCTGGCTATTTTGAGAGATGGAGGGTCTCACTTTGGCTTAGACTAGTCTCGAACCTGCGAGCTCAGGGCGATCCACCCTCCTTGGCTTCCCAGAGTGCTAGGATTACAGGTGTGAGCCACCATGTGTGGCCTCATATTATAATTTTAAAGGCATTGCCTAATTGTCTTCTCACTTATAATAGTTGAAAAATCTGGTACCATTTCAATTGTTGATCCTTCATGTGTGACCTTTCTCTCCTGAAAGCTTTTAGGATTTTTCCTTTATCCTTGATGTTCTGAATTCCATGAAATGTTCCTTGATGTGGCTGTGCTGTCAGTCACTGTCCCTTCCTAGTGGGCTCTGGAGACCTACCTGTGTCTGATACCTGCATTCCTGCCATTCTCCTGCCGTTAGCCTACTCTGTACTAGGCCTGCAGAGGAACGTCCTGTTCTGAGCCACGGCACTGTCTTGGACCTCTGCTGGCTTCCTTCTCCCTGTAGGCACCCAGTTTCATCTTTGTCAAAGTACCCTGTCAGTTAGTACCTGACACTGAATAGGTACTCTGTAAAAGTGTAGCTAATGAGGAAAAGAAAGTACTTTCAAGTTCAGTCAGGTTCACATCATTGAGAAGATTAGAGTGGCCAACTGGTAAGCTAGGAGTGCCTTTGCGAATGGTTGTGGTCTGCCTGCCACTTAGAGGCAGAGGTGATGAGAAGGGATAGAAACAGAGTTCACACTTCTACAGTGAGTGGTGCTTTGGAAAACCTGCTTAGTGAGGTGAAGCACAGATCTACTTTTTACGCTGTATGTACCTTTTTTTCATTTTTTTTTTTTCTTGAGACAGAGCCTCAAGCTGTCACCCTGAATAGAGTGCTGTGGCAACACAGCTCACAGCAACCTCCAATTCCTGGGCTCAAGCGAGTCTCCTGCCTCTGCCTCCCAAGTAGCTGGGACTACAGGCACCCACTACAACGCCTGGCCATTTTTTTTAGGTTGCAGCCACCATTGTTGTTTGGCAAGCCCGGGCTGGATTCGAACCCGCCAGCTCAGGTGTACATGGCTGGTGCCTTAGCCCACTGAGCCACAGGCGCCGAGCCTATTTCAATGTCTTCTCATCTGTTCATTTAATAAAAATTTATTAAATAATGTTACTTTAATGCCAGGGGCAGGTGCTGTAGTTCATCTCTGTAATCCCAGCATTTTGAAAGGCTGAGGAGGGAAGACTGCTTGAGGTCAAGAGTTCAAGACCACAGCCATTGCACTACATTGAGCTCCATAGAGACAGCGCCGGGGCAAGTGAGAGCCGGACGGGCACTGGGCGACTCTGTGCCTCGCTGAGGAAAAGTAACTAAACATGGGCAAAGGAGATCCTAAGAAGCCGAGAGGCAAAATGTCATCATATGCATT
>CAUYON010039369.1:0-12247 GCA_963573935.1 Arctocebus calabarensis | reverse complement strand
CTGAGTACATTGGATACTTTTTCTTCCATTCTTGAGATACTTTGCTAAGAAGAATATGTTCCAGCTCCATCCATGTAAACATGAAAGAGGTAAAGTCTCCATCTTTCTTTAAGTCTGCATAGTATTCCATGGTATACATGTACCACAGTTTATTAATCCATTCGTGGGTCGATGGGCACTTGGGCTTTTTCCACGACTTAGCAATTATGAATTGGGCTGCAATAAACATTATGGCAGAGATATCTTTATTATGATGTGATTTTTGGTCTTCTGGATATATACCTAGTAAAGGAATTATAGGATCAAATGGTAGACCTATTTTTAGATCTCTAAGTATTCTCCAAACATCCTTCCAAAAGGAATGTATTAGTTTGCATTCCCACCTGCAATGTAGAAGTGTTTCCTTTTCTCCACATCCACGCCAGCATGTCTGGTTTTGGGATTTTGTTATGTGGGCTAATCTTACTGGAGTTAGGTGATATCTCAAAGTAGTTTTCATTTGCATTTCTCTGATGATTAAGGATGGTGAGCATTTTTTCATGTGCTTATAGGCCGTGCGCCTGTCTTCTTTAGAGAAGTTTCTCTTCAAGTCCTTTCCCACCCTGAGATGGGATTACTTGTTCTTTTGTTGCTAATACGTTTGAGTTCTCTGTGGATTCTGGTTATTAAAACTTTGGTGGAGGTATTACCTGAAAATATTTTATCTCAATATGAGGGCTGTCTGCCTGCTACACTTACTGTGTTCTTAGCAGTGCGAAGCTTTTTAATTTGATCAGGTCCCAGTAGTGTACTTTTGATACTGCTTCAATTGCCTGGGGAGTCCTCCTCATAAAAAATTCACCCAGGCCTATTCCTACGAGAGTTTTCCCTGCACTTTCTTCTAGTATTTTTATAGTTTCATGTCTTAAGTATAAATCTTTGATCCAGTGAGAGTCTATCTTAGTGCATGGTGAAAGGTGTAGGTTCAGTTTCAGTCTTCTGCAGGTCGCCAGCCAGTTCATCCAGCACCATTTGTTAAATAGGGAATCTTTTCCCCACTGAATGTTTTTAATTGGCTTGTCAAAGATCAAACAGCAGTATGTAGCTGGGTTCATCTCTTGGTTCTCTATTCTGTTCCATACATCTGTCTCTCTGTTTTTATGCCAGTACCATGCTGTGTTGATCAATATAGATTTATAGTACAGTCTCAGGTCTGGTAGCGTGATTCCTCCTGCTCTGTTTTTATTTCTGAGTAATTTCTTGGCTATTTGAGGTTTTTTCTGATTCCATATAAAATGAAGTATTATTTTTTTGAGGTGTTTAAAATATGACAATGGAGCTTTAATAGGAATTGCATTAAAATTGTATATTGCTTTGGGTAGTATGGACATTTTAACAATGTTGATTCTTCCCAGCCATTAGCATGGTATGTTTTTCCATTAGTTGACATGATCAGCTATTTCTTTTCTTAGAGTTTCATAGTTCTCTTTATGAAGATCTTTCACATCCTTTGTTAGATAAACACCCAAATATTTCATTTTCTTTGGTACTACTGTGAAAGCAATAGAGTCCTTGACTGTTTTTTTGGCTTGACTACTATTGTTATATATAAAGGCTACAGATTTATGAGTGTTGATTTTGTAGCCTGAGATGCTGCTGTATTCCTTGATCACTTCTAAACGTTTGTAGTAGAATCCCTGGTGTTTTCCAGATATACAACCATATCATCTGCGAAGAGTGAAAGTTTAATCTCTTCTGACCCTATGTGGATACCCTTGATCACCCTTTCTTTCCTGATTGCAATGGCTAAACCTTCCATTACAATGTTAAAGAGAAATGGAGACAATGGGCAATCTTCCCTGGTTCCTGTCTAAGTGGAAATGATTTCAATTCAACTCCATTCAATACAATATTGGCTGTGGGTTTGCTGTAGATGGCCTCTATTAGTTTAGGAAATGTGCTGTCTATTCCAATTTTCTTAAGTGTTCTCATCATGAAAGGATGCTGGATATTATCAAAAGCTTTTACTGCATGAATTGAGAGAATCATATGTTCTTTATTTTTTACTTTGTTTATGTGCTGAATTACATTTACAGATTTATGTATATTGAACTAGCCTAGAGATCCTGGGAGAAAGCCCACTTGGTTGTGGTGTATAATCTGTTTGATGTGTTGCTAGATTATGTTTGTTAGGATCTTATTGAATATTTTTGCATCAATATTCATTAGTTATATTGGTCTGTAGTTTCCTTTTCTTGTTGGGTCTTTTCCTGGTCTAGGGATCAAGGTGATATTCACTTCATAGAATGTGTTGGGTAATATTCCATCTTTTTCTATATTTTCGAAAAGGTTGAGTAATATAGGTACTAGTTCCTATTTAAAGGTTTGGTAGAATTCTGACATGAAACCATCTGGTCCCACACTTTTCTTTTTAGGGAGATTTTGTATAGTTCATGCTATTTCAGAACTTGATATTGGCCTGTTCAATATTTCCACTTCATTCTGGGTAAGTTTAGGAAGGTGGCGTGCATCCAAGTATTGGTCAATTTCCTTCAGATTTTCATATTTCTGAGTGTAAAGTTTCTTGTAATATTCGTTAAGGATTTTTTGAATTTCAAAGGGGTCTTGTTATTTCATTTTTACCATTTCTATTTTATGAAATTAGAGATTTTACTCTTTTTTCCTGTTTAGGTTAGCCAAAGGTTTATCTATTTTATTGAGCTTTTCAAAGAACCAACTTTTTGATTTATTGATCTGTTGTATAATTCTTTTGTTTTCAATTTAATTTAATTCTGCCCTGATTTTGGTTATTTCCTTTCTTCTGCTGGTTTTGGGGTTGGAACGTTCTTCCTTTTTCAGTTGCTTGAGGTGTCCCATTAAGTTGTTAACTTCCTCTCTTTCCCTTCTCTTGAGGAAGGCTTGCAGTGCTATAAATTTCCCTCTTAGGAATGTCTTTGCAGTATCCCAGACATTCTAATAATTCGTATCTTCATTGTCATTTTGTTCCAAGAATTTGGTGATTTCCTTCTTAATCTTTTCTATGACCCATCTATCATTCTGCATAAGATTGTTTAGCTTCCATGTTTTTGTTTGAGTATGCATATTCTTGTTGTTATTGAGTTCAACTTTTATTCCATGGTGGTCTGAGAAGATGCAAGGAATAATTTCTATTCTTTTAAATTTGCTGAGGTTAGACTTGTGACCTAAGATGTGATTAATTTTGGAGTATGTTCCAGGGGCTGATGAGAAAATGTGTATTTAATTTTATTTGGATGAAATATTCTGTAGATGTCTGTTAAATCCAGTTGTTGAAAGGTTAAGTTTAAATCTAAAATTTCTTTACTTACCTTCTCACTGGAGGATCTATCCAACACTGCTAAAGGAGTATTAAAATCTCCAACT
Organism: Arctocebus calabarensis; assembly: GCA_963573935.1. NCBI lineage: Eukaryota > Metazoa > Chordata > Mammalia > Primates > Lorisidae > Arctocebus > Arctocebus calabarensis. The sequence goes on along the minus strand of CAUYON010039369.1, from coordinate 8,866 downwards.
ACTATAGAGCTAGAGGAAATCAAGTTACTCATGTCTATTAGAGTTTTTATTATAAGTTGAGGTGCCTTCTGGTTGGGTGCATAAATATTAATAATTGAAATCTCATCATATTGAGTATTACCTTTAATAAATGTGAAATGACCACCTTTATCCTTCCTTATTTTGGTTGGTTTAAAGCCTATTGTATCTGTGAATAAGATTGCAACACCTGCTTTTTTCTGTTTTCCATTTTCCTGGAATATAGATGACCAATCCTTCACCTTCAGTCTAAATTTATCTTTCAAAGTAAGGTGAGATTTTTGAATACAGCAGATATCTGGCCTGAGTTTTTGTATTCAGTCAGCCAACCTATGCCTCTTTAGAGGACAATTTAAGCCATTCACATTAATAGAAAGTATTGATAAATCTGTAGAAAATCTAGTGGACATTTTTAATCCTTTCGTCACTGTGGAAGTTTGAATTTGGTAAGAAGTTTCTGGGTGAGGAAATTTTTATGGTGGAGGATTACGCTGGTTATTATGGAGGATATGTTTGAGAATGTTGGAGAGCTGGTTTAGTTATAGCAAATTTCTTCAACATGTGGATGTCATTAAAGTCTTTAATTTCTCCATTGTAGATGAAACTCAGTTTAGCTGGGTACAGGATCCTGGGTTGAAAGTTATTTTGTTTTAGATGATTAAAAGTCAATGACCATTCTCTTCTATCTTGAAAGGTTTGATCAGAGAGATCTGCAGTTATTCTAATGTTCTTCCCCTTGTAGATAATAGATTTCTTGTGTCTGGTTGCTTTCAGAATTTTCTCTTTCATATTAACTTTAGTGAACTTAATTATGATGTGCCTTGGGGATGTCTTATTTGGGTTGATTCGTGCTGGGGTTCTGAAATTGTCTGCTATCTGAATTTCAGAATCTCTTGGCATGTCTGGAAAGTTCTCTTTCATAATTTCATAAAGAAGAGACTCTATGCCTTGTGATGCCACTTCATTGTTTTCAGGTGTCCCTATGAGGTGAATATTGGTTTTCTTTGAGTTATCCCAGAGCTGTCTGAGAGAATGATCTGTTTTTGCCTTCCATTACTCTGCCTCTTTTTAGGTTTGGGAGCGTTCAAAAGCTTTATCTTCCATGTCAGAAATCCTTTCTTCTGCTTGCTCCATTCTGTTACTGAGAGTTTCTACTTTGTTTCTCAGATCTTTAAGGGCTGCAACTTCTTGTCTCAATGTGTCAAAATCTTTGGTCATTTGGTCTTTGAATTCTTGAGACAATTTTTGAAATGCTGCCAGAATATCTAATTCCAATTTTTCCTCTATTTTATTGATTTTGCTTGCAATTTTAATTCTGAATTCAATTTCTGACATCATAGCCATTTGTTTATGCATAGGATTGTCATTTGTGGCTGCCAAATTGTTTCTTGTGGGGGTTGATCTACTCTGGTTGTTCATGTTTCCAGAGCTTTTCCACTGATTCTGCCCCATATTTCTTTTGCACCGTTTGGCTGGATGAGTAGGTAAGGATAAGTTGGGTTGGGGGTTCTAGGAGTAGTGGTTGACCAGTCCTTTGCCTGTAAGCTGGGATTGGTGTTTGTACCTTTTCCCTTAGAGTTTTGTCAACCCGTACTTTGCTACTTCCTGGGAAACAGGGGGCCTTCTTGATGTGGTGGGGTTAAGTGGCTCTGTCTTATTTTCAGCTGGTCTCTTTCTTACCCTAGAGAATTGGTTACTCTGTGTTGGAATCTGAACTTTTATTTGTATCCTTGGCATTGCAGGTCACTCCAGCAGGGTTGATGTGGTTCTTCAACCTTCTCTTTTGACTCAGTTCTAAACTGTTGGCTTTCTTGCTAAATTTCTGTCCTTTAACTCTCCTTCTGGATGGGAGTGTCTGCGGAAAGCTGGCTACAGACCACCATCTTGGCTCCTCCCCCTTTCCATTAATTTCTTCAATGATCTATTGGTTGGTGCGATCATGTTGGTGAATTTTCATGTGTTTGTGGAGTTTCTGAGGTTTCTCCTCTTACTAAATTCTACCACTGTGGCTAGAAAAGATACTTGATATGATTTTTAGTTCTTTTCTTTCTTTTCTTCCTGCCTTCCTTTTTTTTTTTTTTTTTTTTTTGCAACAGAGTCTCACTATGTTGCCCTCAGTAGAGTGCCATGATGTCACAGCTCACAGCAACCTCAAACTCTTAGGCTTAAGTGATTATCTTGCCACAGCCTCTCAAATAGCTGGGACTACAGGCGCCCGCCACAAAGGCTGGCTATTTTTTTGTTGTTGTTGCACTTGTCATTGTTGTTTACCTGGCCTGGGCTGGGTTCAAACCTGCCAGCATCGATGTATGTGGCTGATGCCACAACCACTGTGCTATGGGCACTGAACTTTATTTTAATTTCTTGAATTTATTAAGACTTGTTTTGTGGCCTAATATATAATCTATCCTAGAGAATGTTCTATGGGCAGTTGAGAAGAATGTATTCTACAGATATTGGATGGAATGTTCTGTAAACATCAGTTACTTAGGTCCATTGGTTTAGTGTGCAGTTTAAATCTGATGTTTCTTTGGTGACTTTCTGTCTGAATGATTTGTCCATTGCTGATAGTGGGTTATTGATGGTTTAGATCTATTAATATTTGCTTAATATTTAGGTCCTTTCATATTGGGTGCATATATGTTCAAAATTGTTATAATCTCTTTCTGAATTGACCACTTTATCATTATATAATAACCTTGTCACTTTTAATTGCTTTGACTTAAAATCTACTATATATGATATAAAATAGCTACTACTGCTCCCTTTGGGATTCCATTTGCATGAAATATCTTTTTCTGTACTTTCACATTTAGTCTATGTGTGAAGTAACAGTTGAAGTGAGTCTCTTGTAAACAGCATATAGTTGGTTCTTATTTTTCTTAAATCCATTTAACTACTCTATGTCATTTTATTGGAAAGTTTAATCCATTTACATTTAAGATCATTATTTGATAGGTAAGGGCTTACCACAACCATTTAAAAAATTGTTCTCTAGTTATTTTATAGTACTTTTCATTCTCTCTGTGTTCCTTTGCAGTTAAATAATTTTCTTCAGTTGTATATTTTGATTCCTTGCTTTTTGTTTTTATTGTATTATCTGTTTCTGGCTTTTGATTATCATGAGGCATATAAAAATATGGTATAGTTGTAAAAGGGTATTTTAAACTGATAACAGTAAAAAAGAGAGAAAATATTCTTTCCCTTAACTCCACTTAGCCAACATTATAAGTTTTTGATGCCACAATTTATGTATTTTATGTTGAATGTATTTTAACAAATTATTGTAGTCATTATTATTTATTTTATTTTATTTTTAAATTTCAAAATTTTAATAAGATGCACATGTTTCTGTTTAAATGGATCACTTTTGTAATGCTATAGTCATGGCGTATGCATCACTCAAATAGTATTCACTGTACCCATGTAGATAGGATTTTGCTCCTTCCATCTTGTTCTTCCCTTCTTCCTCCCCACTGCTTGATTTCCACTGAGTTACCCTTTTCTCTGTGCACATGTGTGCTCACTGGTTAATTTCAATTTAACAATGAGTACATGTGGTACTTGCTTTTCTATTCTTGACATACTTCACTTAGGAGAATGGTCTCTAGTTCCATCCAAATTGTTGCAAAAAGTATTAATTCATCCTTTTTATGGCTGAGTAGTACTCCAAGGCATATATAAACCACATTTATTAATATACTTATCAATTGATGGGCACTCAGGTTGATTCCATATCTTTGCAATTGTGAATTGTGCTGCAATAAACATTGAAGTGTTGGTGTCTTTTTGATAGAAATACTTCTTTTCCTTTGGGTAGTTACCCAGTAGTGGGATTTATGGATAAAATTGAAGGTCTATTTTTAGTTCTTTGAGGAATCTCTGTATTGTTTTCCATAGAAATTCCATTAATTTGCAGTTCCACCAAACAGTCTTTCTCTCTCTGCATCTATTCTAGCAACAGTTGTTATTTGACTTTAATGGTTTTGTCTTTTAACCTTCATACTAAAGATATAAGTATTTTATACACCATTACATTAATAGAGTATTCATAATTTGATTATGTACTAACATTTATCACTAAGTTATATACTTTCAGGTATTTTTACTTTCCTCATTGTAATTCATAATTCATTGAATAACTCATTTTAATATTTCCAATAAGACAGGACTGTTGGCGATGAATTTTCTGAGCTTTTGTTTGTTCAGAAAAGTCTTTGTCTATGTCTGAAGAAAAGATTTGCTGGGCATAGTATTCTTGGTTGACAGTTTATTTCACTTGGTACTTTGACTATATTATCCTAATCTCTCCTAGCCTGTAAGGTTTCTGCTGAGAAGTCTGCTATTAGCCTTATTGGGACTCTCTTATATGTCATTTGCTTCTTTTCTCTCACTGCTTTCAACATTTTCTCTTTGTCCTTGATTCCTCACATTGTGATTATAATATGGTATGTAGTAGTCTTACTTGGATTGAATCTGACTGGAGACCTTTGACCTTAGGTTTGGAAAGTTTTCCGTTATTATTTATCTAAATTATCTTTCTACACATTTCTCTCTCTCTCTATTCTCTCTTGAATAGCAAAGACTATACAGAAGTGAAGAAGGGCATGGGAGTTGCCTGAAGAAGAGGAAATGGTGGAGGGAGAGCGGTGCCTGTAGCTCAGTGGGTAGGGCAGCAGACACATACACCTAGGCTGGTGGCCTAGGCACCTGGGCCAGCTAAACAACAATGGCAACTGCAACAAAAAAATATAGCTGGGTGTTGTGGTGGGTGCTTGTAGTCCCAGCTACCTGGGAGTCTGAGGCAAGAGAATCACTTTAGCCTAAGAGTTTGAGGTTGCTGTGAGCTGTGACAACATGGCACTCTACTGAGGGTGACATAGTGAGACTCTTTCTCAAAAAAAAAAAAAAGACAGACAGACAGAAAGAAAGAAAGAAAGAAAGAAAGAAAGAAAGAAAGAAAGAAAGAAAGAAAGAAAGAAAGAAAGAAAGAAAAGGTAGAGGGGGTTTGTGTGTCTAAGTGATATACCTCATCAGGATTACAGGAACTGTCTGGGTCAGTGATCTTTGAAGGGCAGCATTGGTACTCATGGCCCAGGCTCCTATCTATGCCAGTAGATATGGGGTGGGGTTTTAAGAAATATACAAAGCGGGGCAGCCCTAAATGGCTATACATAAGTTTGGATTATTTTTTAAAACAGTTGGATTGTGCTATTTTACTTTGATGGTGAAGGGCTTTTAAGCTAACAGGAAGACCCATGCAGTCTTCACTTACTCATTAAACAGCATAGTTTGATGGAACTAGTCTGGGCTCTAGAGTGAGACTGATCAAAGTTTTTAATCTTGTCTGTTTTACTGGTTGTGTGAAACTAAGGAAGTTGTATAATATCTCTGAGCTAGTTTTCACATCTTTAAAAAATGTGGGGGGGGGGGCAAGATGGCTGACTAGAAGCAGCTTCCAAAAGAGGCTCCTGTCCAAAAGGAAAAAATAACCTCCAGAAATTGCGCAATTAAGCTGAAGACTGGGAGACCAGCAGAGAGAGAGAAGTGATAACTGCAGGTCACCTCTGGTGAGGCAAGCTACAACTCCAAGAAAGCAAGCTTCAGGTACAAACTTCATCTGAAAGGAAAAGTGTCCGTCCCCTACCCCAAGAAAGCTGCAGGGTTTTTTGCTTTTCTGTTTCCTTTCTTTTTTTCTTTGCTTGCTCCTATGGGTTTTCTACAGACAAGTGGTGAACTATGGACCTCTTGTCTCACCCGAAGGAAGAGTGCTGTGGGAAATGGGGTCTGCTTTTCCCAGTGCGACCCTGATGTGACTCTGAACAATCTCCTGCTAGGCAGAAAAACTGAACTAAAGTTTTCCTCACCATTCTGAACTTATAGTACACCCTTCCCCCCTTACCTGACGAATGAGAAGACTAACCTCCGCTGAGAATCAGGGAGGAGGTTCTTGAGCAGCGGCCCCTCTTCCTGCCTGCTGGAACAAGCGCCCCACTGGCAAAAGACTCCAAGGGGCCACGGTGAGCCTCCTTCCCTCCATCCAGGGAATCCACCAGCAGCCACGCAGCCCCGGGCCTGCTTGGCCTCCACAGGGTTGCCTTCTACCAGGGACTCCGCTGGCGACTGCAAGGCCACCAGAGGTCCGCCCCTCTGGTCAGCAACTCCCTCAGTGACTGTGTGGGCCTGCCCCTGGCATCCAAAGGGCCTCCACAGGTCTGCCCCAGACAGGAACTCTCCCAGAGACTGGGCAGCCCTGTGCCCTGAGCCTACAGGACCTCTGCAGGTCCACCTTCTGCCAGGGACTCTGTCAGTGACCACTAGGCCACCACAGGCCTTCCCCTGACCAAGGACTCTTCCGGAGACCACGTGGGCCTGTGCCTGGCATCCACAGGGCCTCTGCAGACCCACCCCCCAGGCCAGGAACTCCACCGGTGACCACATGGTCCAGCACTCTGAGCCTGCAGGACCTCTGTAGGACCACCTTCTGCCAGGGACTCCACTGGTGACCACTAGGCCTCTCCAGGTCTGCCACTGGCCAGGTACTTCCCTGGTGAGCATGCAGCCCTGTGCCCCGTGCTTGCCCATGCTCCATAGGACCGCCTTCTGACAGGGACTCCGTAGGCAAATACCAGGCCTCCACAGTTCCGCCCCTGGCCAGGGACTCCTGTGGCGACCACGCGGACCTGCGCCTGGCACCTGCAGGGCCATCGCAGGCCCACCCCCCAGCCAAGAAGTCCCCTGGCAACAGCACGCCCCCTCGCTCGAGCCTGCTGGGCTCCCACAGGCCTGTTTTCTGCTAGGGACTCCAGAAGCCCCTGGCCGGGGTCCTCACTCCCCTTCCTCTGCATAGAGCCCTCCTCCTGGCCAGAGACTGCTAGAACTGTGGGCTCTTTTTGCCAAAGTCACTGGGCACCTAGCACTCCCAGGACTGTGTGCAACATCCCCCGCCCTGCTGCTGGATCCAGGGGTGCCACATTCGGGAGCTTCTCCCACAGCCAGAACTCCCTGGCTGGGGCACTCCCAGAGGAGCTATACAGGGTCACTCCCTAAAAAGTTCCAGCAACAACAGAGTGATCCTGCCAGGGTCTAATCTTGGAGAGACAACTTCCCAACTCTGATGATGGCCAGAGGCAATGGTAAAAAACAATTATGTGTTGGAATCAAAGGAAAAACTCTGGCAATATGAATAATCAGAGAAGATCAACTCCTCCAAGGAAAGACAAGGTAGACACAGCACAAGATCCCTTGCATAGGCAAATGGCTGAGATGTCAGAAATAGAATTCAGAATCTGGATAGCAAATAACATCAACAGAATGGAGGAAAAGATGGAATTAGAATTTCAAGCAGTAATCCAAAAGATGACCCAAAAGATGTCTCAAGAATTCAACGAGTTCAAAGACAAAATGACCAAAGATTTTGACACATTGGGACAAGAAGTTGCAGCCCTCAAAGATCTGAGAAATACAGTAGAATCCGTCAGTAACAGAATGGAGCAAGCAAAAGAGATGATGTCTGACATTGAAGACAAAGTGTTCAAACGCTCCCAAACTTCCAAAGAAGAAGAGAAATCAAAGGCAAAATAGATCACTCAGTCAGCTCTGGGATAATTCAAAGAAAACCAATATTTGCCTAATAGGGATCCCCGAAAGTGAGGAAGCATCTTCACAAGACACAGAGTCTCTTCTTCATGAGATTATGAAAGAGAACTTTCCAGACATGCCAAGAGTTTCTGAAATTCAGATAGCAGACCTTTTCAGAACCCCAGCATGACTCAACCTGAATAAGACATCCCCTAGACACATCATAATCAATTTCACTAAAGTTAATATGAAGGAGAAAATTCTGAAAGCAACCCAATGTAAGTAAACCATTACCTACAAACTACAGAACATTAGAATAACTGCAGATCTCTCTGCTAAAACCTTTCAAGCTAGAAGAGGGTGGTCATCGACTTTTAATCTCTTAAAACAAAATAACTTTCAACACAGGATGCTGTATCCAGCTAACCTGAGTTTCATTTAAGATGGAGAAATTAAAAACTTTAATGACATCCACATGTTGAAGAAATTTGCCATAACTAAGCCATGTCTCCAGGATATTCTCAGACCTATCTTCCATAATGACCAGTGCAATCCTCCACCACAAAAGTAAACCCACTCAGAAACTGGTTCAAATTCTAACTTCCACAGTCACAAAAGGATTCAAAATGTCCCCCACACTTTCAAAAGGCCTATCAATATTCTCAATTAATGTGAATGGCTTAAATTGTCCTCTAAAGAGGCACAGGATGGGTGACTGGATACAAAAACTCAGGCAATATATCTGCTGCATTCAAGATTCTCATCTTATGTTAAAAGACAAATATAGACTCAAGGTGAAGGGATGGTCATCTATATTCCAGGCAAATGGAAAACAGAAAAAAGCAGGTGTTGCAATCCTATTTGCAGATACAATAGGCTTTAAACCAATCAAAATAAGGAGGGATAAGGATGGACACTTTATATTTGTTAAAGGTACTACTCAATATGATGAGATTTCAATAACTAATATTTATGCACCTAACCAGAATGTGCCTCAATTTATAAGAGAAACTCTAACAGACATGAGCAACTTGATTACTTCCAGCTTCACAGTAGTTGGAGATTTTAGCACCCCTTTTAAAGTGCTGGATAGATCCTCTAAAAAGAAGCTAAGCAAAGAAATTTTAGATTTAAACTTAACCATTCAACATCTGGATTTAACAGACATCTACAGGACATTTCATCCCAACAAAACAGAATACACATTCTTCTCATCAGCCCAGGGAACATACTCCAAAATCGATCACATCTTAGGTCACAAGTCTAA
>CAUYON010039365.1:0-20571 GCA_963573935.1 Arctocebus calabarensis | reverse complement strand
TAAGGGCTAGAAACAAAAACCATGTAAAGAATGAATGAAGATAAATATATTCAGAAAAGAAAAACAGATGATTACTACATTGAAATATTAAGCAATATTAGTAATAATAATGCCAAGAAAGTATCCCTCACATTGTCAAATAAGACATTATAGAGTGCTTTGACTCTGAGGTTCAGTATGAAGTCATCATTTAACTTCTTATTTGTTTTTCCAAAGTCTCAAAAAATAGACAACTAATATCATATAAAAAATAATTCTAATTGTTAAAATTTTCTTTATTGCCTTCAATAAAAAGGGGAAGAATTAAAAAAGAAATTAAAATTGACTATAATTATTGAAATCCACTTTGTTGACTCAGAAAAGGACTACGATGAAAAAAAAGGAATCAATAGGTGTTGCTCTGGGATTAGAAACAATAGTATTTGTTGAATGCAGTCCTCTGCTGAGTTCTTTTCTCTGGAGTTTCCAGTGGCATGTCAACTTGATGATTGGAGGGAGGGCTTACCGCTCTGCTCTGAAAAGAGAAAACTCTGAAGTGGGCCTATGAGCCAGGATCAACACTGAATATCTAGAGAGTGATGCTGCAGACAAAGGAGGGGGGAACACCAGATGCTCTGAGATGGCCCACCTAAATCGAGTCATGGATGGGAACCCATTTGGTATGATGTTGGCTCTAGTTTTTGTCATATATGGCTTTTATAATTTTGAGGTATGTTCCTTCTATGACTAGTTTGTTGAGAGCTTTTATTATTAACTAATCCTGGATTTTGTTGAATGCTTTCTCTGTACTCATTGAGATGATCATATAGTTTTTGGTTTTGCTTCATTTTATGTGGTGAATATAATGTATTTATTTATGTGAATGAAAGTATCCTTGCATCACTATGATGAAGCCCACTTGATCATGTTAAATTGTTTTTAGATGTGCTGTTGAATTGCAAGTATTTTATTGAGGTTTCTTTCATCTGTATCCACAAGGGATTTTGGTTCCAGTTTTATTTTGTTTTATTGTTGTGTCCTTGTTTGGCTTTGGTATCAAGGTGATTCTGGCTCCATTTAATGGTACTAGCCTGATGTTATAGAATAATTTCTGTAGTATAGATACTAGCTCTAGTATACCTACAAAACGGTGTAGAAACATCTAATCTGGGGCTTTTTCATTAGGAGACTATTACTGCATCAATCTTGGTGCTGAAAATATGTCTATTCAGGAGTTCTATATTATCCTTATTGATTCTTAGAAGTATATTAGTTTCCAGGAATTTATCTATTTCCTCCACATTTTCTTGTTTTTCTTTTTTTGTTGTTGCAATTTCTGGCTAGGGCCGGATTTGAACCCGCCACCTCTGATATATGGGGCCAGCACCCTACTCCTTGGGCCACAGGCACTGCCTAATGTTTTCTAGTTTATGTGCATAGAAATTATTATAGTATTCACAGATGATATTCTGTATTTCTTTGATATCAGTTGTAGTATCTTCTTTTTCATTTTTTTTTTTTTTTTTTTGTAGAGTGCCGTGGCGTCACACAGCACTTTATCACCTTCTGTAGAGTGCTGTGGCGTCACACAGCTCACAGCAACCTCCAACTCCTGGGTTTAGGCGATTCTCTTGCCTCAGCCTCCGAGTAGCTGGGACTACAGGCACTTGCCACAGGCCTGGCTATTTTTTTTCTTTGTTTTGCAGTTCGGCCGAGGCTGGGTTTGAACTTGCCACCTTCAGTATATGGGGCCGGCGTCCTACTTGCTGAGCCACAGGCGCCGCCCTTCTTTTTCATTTCTTATTGAGCTTACTTTGACCCTTACTCTTCTTTTCCTGGATAATTGACCAGAAGATCCACCAATTTTATTTATCTTTTCAAAGAGCTAAGTTTTCATTTTGTTCATCTTTCCTTTTAGTTTTCATTTAGTTCTGCTCTAATCTTTGTTATTATTTTCTTCTGCTGTCTTTGGATTTGGTTTGCTATTCATTTTTAGTTCCAGGAGATATGATATTTAGGTTGCTGATTCGTGATTTTTCTGTGTTTTTTATCTGGCCATTTAAGGCTGTGAATTTTCCCCTTATGATCATTTTTGCTGAATTCCATTAATTTTGATAGTTATCCCTCTTTTGTTCAAAATCTTGGTTTCCACCTAATTTCACTATTGACCCAATAATTGTTCAGCAGCAGGTTGTTTATTTTCCATAATTTTATTGTGTTGCTTAGAGTGTTTTCTATTGCACTTGGTTCCTGCTTTAATTCCACTGTAGTATGATTTAGATTTTTTTTTATAATTTGTTGAGGCATGTTTTGTGTCATAAGATATGATTAGTCCTGGAATATGTACCATGTGCTTGTGAGAAGAATGTATATTCAGTAGTTTGGGGGTATAATATTCTGAAAATCTTCGTTAGGTCAATTTATTTTAGAGTTACCATTAATCCCAGTGTTTATTTATTAATTTCTACTTTGAAGGTTTGTTCATCTCTGATAGTGGGGTATTGCTGTTCCCCCAAATTATGATCCTACTGTTTATTTTCTCACTTAGGTCTATTAGAATTGTTTTCTTTGTACGAGAGCTCCTATACTTAGGATTGTTCTTAATCAATTGTTCTCTTTACCATTATATAATGACCTTTGTCTTTCTCCTTTTTTTTTTTTGAATGAGTAAATAAAGATTATTTTTATTTTTTTAATTTTATATTAATATTAAAGTACAAAATATTAGCTTATATTGTTTGTGTTGATTAGGTAAAGTCCATATTGTGTTTGAGCCCTTCACCCAGGGGATATGCCATATACCCTTACATTGTGTCCATTAGGTGAGAGCTAACCAATCCCTCTCCCTCTCTTCCTTCCTTTCTCTTCTCCCTCCCCTGACTTGAGTTTAATTGTGCTGTTTTCTCACATAGGCATGTAGTTGTTAATTGAATTCATATTATATTGAGTACAGTGGATACTTGCTTTTCCATTCTTATGATACTTTACTAAGGAAAAAGTTCTTCAACTCTGTCCAGGTTAATACAAAACATGTATTAGGGCTGTATACATTGAATACTTTTTCTTCCATTCTTGAGATACTTGCTAAGGAGAATGTGCCCTAATATGAAGCAAATTTATATCTTTCATGTGAAGGTTACAACCCAATTATTGCACAAGAAGATGGAGAAAGGGGAGAAGGAGGGAAGGGGAGGGAGAGGGTTGGGGCAGAGAGGATAAAGGGTGAGATCACTCTTGAGGTTCATCTTTGAAGGGTCAGGAGAAAACTACTAAATGCAGAACCCAAATGTTTTCACACAGTAAGTGAGAAAATCTCACGAATGTTATGTCGAATAGGTGGATGAAATTATCTTAGATTGTATATGAAGCCCGCACACTGTACTCCATGATTGAACTAAGGTACACAGTTATGATTCAATAAAAAAAAGTAAAAAAAAATACAAAACATGTAAAGTCTCCATTTCTTTCTACAACTGAATAGTATTCTATGGTATACATATACCACAGTTTATTAATCCATTTATAGGTTTATGGGCACTTGAGTTGACCCTAGATCTTGGCAATTATGAATTGAACTGTGATAAACATTATAGTGCAAACATCCTTATAATAAAATTATTTTTTCCCCTTTGGGTAGATACACTTTCTCTATGGTTGATATTATTGGCTGATATTTTGGTTGATATTTTTGTAATCTCTTGGGGAAGTTGATCTGCTCTGTTTTTTTCTGTTGTCATGGTTCTGTTGATTCCTCCCCATGTGTGTTGCCACTTATTTATTTATCTACAATACTTGTTAAACTGGAATATTAGGTTGTCTCTAAATTATTATTGAGAGATATTCTGTTTGAGTTCCCTTAGGCAGCAACCAGGAGACTGTTGGGGCTTGGAAGACTGTCATAGCCTGGACTGATCAAGTGCAGCACCTATCTGTCAGCAATACTGCTATTCACCTGGCTCCAAGGATTTTTTTTTTTTAAAGACAGAGTCTAACATCGCTCTCAGTAGAATGCTGTGACATCACAGCCCACAGCAATCTCACACTCTTTGGCTTAAATGATTCTTTTGCCTCACCTCCCAAGTAGCTGGGAATACAGGTGCTCACCACAACATACAGCTATTTTTTTGTTGTTGTTGTAGTTGTCATTGTTTTAGCAGGCCTGGGCCAGGTTCAAAACTGACATCCCTGGTATATGTGGCCGGCCCCCTAACCACTGACCGACAGGTGCCAAGCTGGCTCTGAGGATTTTTGATGTCAGGTTAGCTGTCCCAAAGTGCAGAGCTCTCCACATCTCTTTTAGAACTTGCCAATGACAAAGAGCAATTCTTTATTCCTCTGGCTTCTCAGTGGGTATTAGAACTATTTAGCTGCCTATCATAGGACTCATTAGATTACTAATTGGAGGGGCTGATCTCAAGTTCAGAGGTCTTGAGATATGGAGCTTGTCCCAACCCTTCCAGGACCTGCCAGAACAAAGCAGCTGCTTGGTACACTGTTAGCCTGCTCAGCAGGGATTATGGGTCATTTGGGTACTAAAACAGGCTGGCTGATATTGGTTTCAAGGCATGGAGTTTACAATGTCCCTTCCAGGGCCTGTCAAAGTGAGGAACCCCTGCAGCCACTTATTGTTATGCTAATAACTCATCAGGGTTTTAAGGCTATTGGGAAATTAAAACTAGTGCACTGAAATTAGATCCAGAGGTCCCAGGATATGGAGCTCACTCTCCCCTTCGCCACTGACTGTTCAAATGAGCTGCTGCATACACCTGTGGCCCTTTCCGCACACAGTCCTTGAAAGTTCTCTTTTGGAGCAGCAGCATGTGGGGGGTCCCTGAGGACCCACCTTGCTTTCTTCAAGCTGGGCAAAGGGGCTGGAGTCAGGACTTTAGTCTGGAAGCATCTCCTGGATAGTAAGCCAAACTATTCTAGCCAAAGTGCCAGCCCTGCCTGCAACAAATTTAAAATGCAGTGGCTTTCACCTGCAGTTGAAGGTGGAATCTGCAGGTTGCTGTGTGCTTCCTGGGATTTCCCAGGGTGGAGTCCCCTGAGGTCAGGCCCACCCCCTCTCCAAGCTAGCAGTAATGTAGCTAGGGGCAGAACTTCTAAGAGGAATCCATAGGCATAGATGCCAGACTGAGCCACATCACAGGATGGGACAAAATCCCCCCATAGTGGGCAGCAGACTCTGCAGAGACCCTGTCTTACCAGTATTAGCATAGTTGAATCAGTTTCTTCCTGTATCAGGGCCAGGGTGCTCCCGGTTCACCAAGCCACACAATGCAGAGTTCCCTCAGAGTTTTTTTCAGCAACTTTGTAAGGGCAGGGGTGCCTCCCTTTCCCCCATGGCTGGCCCTGGATCCCGCTGGTTTCTTGTGACAGAGAAAGTGGCCTCTGTAACCCTTGCTTCCCTGGTGGCTATTGAGGCTAGATAGGGTCCAAAGCTCTTTCACCACTCTGGTGACTGGAGGTGGGGCAGTCCCTCCAGGATGTCTGAACCAGGCTAGTGCTCCAATTTTCCATGTGCATCTTTTGGGCAACCAATGAAAAAGAGTGTATGCACTGTGGCCACAAAGAGGATGGAACCTAAATTGTTCACTGTTGTAGAAAGGTGAGGTCCAACAGAGAGAAAGAGCACCCAAACATCATGTTCATAAAGAGTAAGGACTTTATTCACCAGCCAGGTGAATATAAAGCTTATGGCATAGACTTCCAAATGGCCATGCTCCCTGACTGGCTAGGTCTTTCTCTTTTTATCTACAGTCCAAAAGTTCCAACCCACAGGTACCTTTCTCATTGGCCAGTTCGAATCAAGCAGGAGATGCTATTCCAGCCCCCACAGAACTACAGAATTTCACAGAAGTGGAAATTTCCAAGTTCCAGGAAGTTAAGTTTACAAATTACCAAGAGCTGTGTCACCATGGAGAGGACCCTGCAGGTGTATTCTTGTGTTCTCCTTGAGAAGACCTCCTCCTAGACCTCACTCTTGTCAGGTATCCTCCCTCACACTATTCTGTCAGGCAGAAGAGGGATACAGAAGAGGATTCTCCTGGGTTCAGGAAAACTGGGTCTTTGGTCCCTTGTGGCACTCTTAAATGGGGTTAGAGATTCTGTATTTTGCTGTTCACAGAGCTTGCCCAGGTAGGGGAGAGGTTCCCCTCACCCTATTATTCTATTCTCCTCTGAGTGTGGTCTGCTCTGCAACTGTCCTCTATTCTCACCGTTCCTCTTTCTCATCTTGTCCTAGCAGTTTGTCTTAGTGGGGTTCCTAAGCACCTTAATTTCTTCTACCAGCAGTCTACCCTCCCAATTTCAATTGCTCTGAGTTCATTTCAGTGTAATTTTCCTCCTTCTAGATGGGAGCTTCTGATGAAAGCTGTCTCTAATCAGCAATCTTGCCCCCTCCTCCTCTTTACTATTGTTGATTTTAAGTCAATTTTATCTGGTAGGAGAATGGCTATATCTGTTCTCTTTGGTTTTCTGCTGTATGGAATATTGTTTTTCATATTTTCATGTTGAATCTGCATGGATCCCTGTGGTTTAGAATGATAGAATTGGTATGTGAGATGCTCCTTTGTTAATAATCTTGGGTGTTATTTTATGCTTTGTTTTCTCTCTTGTGCTTTTATTATTTTTTTAATTTCGCAGAATTTTTTTATGAAACCATAAAGAGGTAGATCATGTATACATTCATGCATTGAGAGGGTACAATATGCTAATTTCATATACAATTTGGAATGCTTACATTGTATTGGTTAATATATCCCTTATCTCATTTACTTAATTATTGTGTTAAGACATTTATACTCTATACTTAATAGATCTGACATGTACCCTTGCAATATGCACCAAAGGTGTAATCTCACCATTCACCCCCACTCTATCTGACCTCCCCCGTCCCTCCTTATCTTGGGCCATAGTTGTGATCTATTCTTCATATGAAAATGTGAGTGATTGTAAATTGGATTCATAATAGTACTGAATACATTGGATACTTTTTCCTCCATTCTTGAGATGCTTTACTAAGTAGGATATGTTCCTGCTCCATCCATATAAACATAAAAGAGGTAAAGTCTCCATCTTTTTTAAGGCTGTATAATATTCCATGATATGCATATACCACAATTTATTAATCCATTCATGGGTCGATGGACACTTAGGCTTCTTCCATGACTTGGCCTCTCTTAAGAGTTAACTTTAGCTTTTAAGGGTAATTTTATGCTGATAGGATATCTACTGTGCTGATATATTTATAATGCTACTTCCTGCAGGGGAAGATTTGGTCATGACAAATTGCTCAGTGTTTGCTTGTATGGAAAATACTTAATTTCTTCATCAATTCTGAAACTTAGTTTTGCTGGATACAAAATTCTAGAGTGTCAATTCATCTGTTTAAGGATATTGAAAGTGCTGTCCCACTCCCTTCTGGTCTATAAGGTTTCTGCTGAGATGTTTTCAGGCATCCTGATGGGTGTTACTTTTAGATTAATTGTTGCTTTCATCGTGCTGAATTTTCTCCACATTTTTACTTTGGTCAGGTTATTATATGTCTTGGAGATGCCCTATTTACTGTGAATCTTTCTGGTATTCATTGACCATCTTATATCTGTATGTCTGAATCTCTAGCTACATCAGGGAAGTTTTCCATAATCATTTTCTCGTATAGATCTTCCTTGCACTTAGCTCTTTTTTTTTCTCCATCAGGGAACTTATAATTCTTATGTTAGTTTGCTGTTCTTAATTCCATCACTCTCTACGTGACTGCTCTCTTCTTTGAATGACTCTCTTCTTTGAATGACTGGGTTAGCTCAAGAGTTTGTCTTCAGTTTCTGAGTTTCTTCTCCCTGGGTTAGTCTGTTACTGAAGCATCACCAAATGACACTTTCATTTCTTTATGTGCTGTCATATCCTTTCTTCTGTTGTCTGGCTCTTCAGTGGCATTTTCATTAATTTTCTAATTGGGGAGGGGGTTTCTTTGTGTTTGTTTTTAACTTTCGCTTCAACTTTGTTTGCTGTCTGTATTCTAAATTCCATTTCTGTCATTCTGGCAATTTTTTGGTGATTGAAGTCCACTACTGTTTCAATGTTTGCCCATTTCCTCTCATATATATATATATATATATTGCTTGCCTGTAAATTTTAAAATTTTATACTTCTTTTCTGGTCCTTTATTAGAGTTCTAGTTTTGACAAATATATGCTTAATTTTTATGATTTTTTTTCCAGACAGTGTCTTACTTTATCACCCTTGGTAGAGTGCCATGGTGTCACAGCTCACAGCAACCTCCAACTCCTAGGCTTAGGCGATTATCTTGCCTCAGCTTCCCGAGTGGCTGGGACTATAGGCACCTGCCACAACGCTCAGCTATTTTTTGTTACACTTTTGCCAGGGCCGTGTTTGAACCCACCACCCTCGATATACAGGGCCAGAGCCCTACTCACTGAGCCACAGGCGCCACCCACTATGATCTCTTTTGTTGGTCTGTTTTCATAAGAGCATATTTTTTAACATGACCAATATCTTCCTGATTGTTTCTGAGAATGCTAACCAAAATATTTTTAAATTTACTTTTCTTACCTACGTTACCTCTATTTCTAACCTTGTTTATTGTTCTCATTTTTGATCCAATTTTCTTCAAAAGTAAAGTAATTATCATTAATTATTTTATTTATGATTAAATAATGTATAAATTTATGTAAATGGTTAAAAGGCATTTCCTCCAACAAGAACACCGTATATGTGATTGTGGAACTCCAAGTGTCTAATTTGATATAACTGAGTAGGGAATCAGCAAGAAATGCCTCCAAAATATAAAGGGCTCTACATCAGCTCCCTCTACTTTAGAGAATCCCAATTCTATTCAGAGTGTTCTTATTTTTTTAATTTAATATTTTTTTTCTGGCTTAAGTCTCTAAGAAGTATGGATGCTATAAAGGTAATAATGGAAAATGTTAATTTAATAATCTCAAGTCAACTTCCAGCCATGCTGTCTATACTGGCTGATTCCAGCGGCCTTATCTATTATAAATGTTACCAGCCAACTGGGAAAGGGAATGCTTACACACTTTTGGTGGGAATGTAAATTGGCACAGTTATTATGGAAAACAGGATGGCAGCCTCTCAAAAGATTAAAAGTAGAACCATATAATCCAGCAATCCCACTTTTGGTTACATATACACAAAGGAAATGAAACTAGTATGTCAAAGAGCTATTTGCATCCCAATATTCATTATAACACTATTCACAGTAGCCAAGAAAAGGAAAAAACCTGTGTCTATCAACAAATAAATGAATAAAGAAAATGTGATGTATATTTACAATGAAGTATCATTCAGTTTTAAGAAGAAATAAATCCTTTCATTTGCAACAACATGGATAAACCTTGAGGACATTATGCTAAGTGAAACAAGCTAGACACAGAAAGATACTGGGTGATCACAATTACACGTGGAATATAAAATAGCACCACTTGCAGATGGTGCTTTCCAGCCAGCTACATAACTGAGAAAGCAGAAAGTAGAATGGTGGTTGTCAGGGTCTGGGAAGAGGAGGAAATGGGATGATGTTGGTGAAAAGGTACAAACTTTGAGTTATTAAGATGAATAATTTTCAGAGTTCTAATGTACAATATGACTATAGTTAATAAAAATATATACTTTAAATTTACCGAGAGGGTAGTTTTTAATGTGTTAACACAGAAAAAGAAATAAGTAACTATATGAGGTAATCAATATATTAATTTGCTTAATTATTTCACAGAATATATGTATACCAAAATACCAAGTTGTACATCTTAAATATACACAGTTTTTATTTTTCAATTATACCTCCATAAAGCTATAAAAAATACCAAATTGAATTTTGCAAGGTGATATTGGACATGGGATTTCCTTCACTTAGAAGTTCAGCTGTTACTTAGATGTTCATGCCACTGTTTATTGCTGGTAGTGACTTGCCTCAGCTTGACTTTCTGTGTTGATTTTAATCACTCACTGTGAGTGAGCTGATTGCTAGTTCAGTTCTGTCTTTCTCTTTTTTCACCACATAGCAGCATTGGTGTTGTTTTGGGAAACAAAGGGAACAAAGACGAGTTGAGATTTTGGATTAATTGATATCCAGGTGAGTGGTCTAATGCTTCTTTTCCATCATGGCAGCAATCATTCTCAGGTTCCAGTCTGTAAGTTTTTAAATGTCTAACTTTAACTATATTGGCTCTTGCTTTGTTTCAAGATGTGAATTTTTCTACTGATAGCTATTAGTAAAGTTCACTAAGATAGTACTTTGAGTCTCATGACTAGCTCAGAGGCAAATAGATGCTTGAAAAAGCAGATGCAGAAAATAAGTTTACCTTCTCTGTTAGATTTATTGTAGAAACTAAGAGAAATAGGATATTCAGGATAAGTATATCTAGGTACAGGATAAAAACAAAGGATATTCATTCTTCTTTAAGGTCATGATTCATCCTGATTTTTCCTCATGGCCAGCATCGTTTAAACTGGTCTTCCTTAGATTTAAAGAGCAGTCTTCTTAAGAATCTTAAACAGCTAGGTGTCAGTGGACCAATGTGTGATGATTTGAAGGCTTTCACAGAAGGGACACGTGTACTATACTAGTGTATCTATATTGTAAGTAGGAGCATGTTTCTTAGAATAACAAACTTTCTTATTAGCTCTGATTGCAGGGTTTTAATTGAACTTTTTTTTTTTTACCTAGTCCCCAAGAGAGGATTATGTGACTTATGCTTGTAATTCCTCTCTAATGAGAAAAAATAGGTATAGCTGATACAAGATGATTTTCAGTAACTAGTAATATGTCTATAAAAATATTTATAACATTTACCAGTACTTGATACATATTCCTTTTTCCTTCAACCAACACCTCAGTGGACTAGGGTTCTTTATCTGATAGGGAGACTTCTTTATTCCTAAAGCTTCTGAGTTTTTAGTGGCCCTGCCTTTATTGCATTAGTGTAGTCACTTCTGAACCTGAAGTAATTAGATGTGTCCACGAGAATTCCCTCAATTCCAGGCATAGGTCTCTCTGTCTTAATGGTGTCTATTTCCCCTTGATAGCTGGAAAAGAATCTCTTTTCTTCCCCTGTTCATTCAGTCATGCTGAGAACCCAAGTGGCAGTGTCAGCTGCCATGTCGCCAAGACAGATATTGCCTACTCATGGGCAGACATTTCTTCTTTGAGAAGCCTTTTAGACTGACAGAGCTCAAAATTCTGAGAATAAAAAGCCAGAGTATAATGAACGAATTATTGAGTATGTTAATGAGAGAAACTACTTCCATCTTTGCTCTCTAGTCTTAACACTATCCATTTTGGCAATAGAATTTTGAAGCATGACTTATAAGTCATTGATTCAAAGAAAGGAATGCATCTTATGGGGTGGTGTTGCAGCCTTGCAGATGGTGCTTTCCAGCCAGCTACATAACTGAGTCTTCTACAGGCCTTCTGCAGAGCAGCTGTTTCTGTGTAAAGAAGTATTTTGTAAGATTGGTCAATTCCCTAATGGGGAGCTGATTGCTATACTTGTTTTTGGCAAAATTAGTTCCTTGATCAGCAGCTATTTCGCATGGTATACCATGGTGGACAACAGGATGTTGTATAAGTCTGTGCTTGATAATGCTGGCAGAAGAAAGCAAACACTTATAGAGAATGATTGTCTAATCACAGGAAAATTGCTGTTCTCTCCATTGTGGAAGAGGTCCAATATAAGGATGATTGCAAATATAGGACTTAATGTTAATTCCCTACCATTGAAAATTGGGCAATCAGTGGTTTCAGTTGGCAGAGAACCTGTGGGAAGGGAATATCCCTTTGTTAAGCTCATACATAAACATCATCCCACCACCACGGCAGTTTCATAAACAAGCAACACAGTTGCTCAAAAAAGAGGGTAATTGCCTTTTACAAGATGTGACACCTTGTCCACTTTATTATTGAGGCTTCTTCTCCAATAGACATCCTTGGATGTCTTGGATCTGTAAGGTATATTCACACACAATTCCCTGTCAACTGATGTTCATTAGCCAGTGTAGATCGGTGATATCTATGTGGTTGCTCAGTGTCTTATTATCAGCCATTCAATCTCTACCAGAGTAAGAAACTGATTCTCTAAAGGAGACTAACTATTTGCAGAAAAAGGCTTGTTTTTCTCTAGATCTCTTGATATTCACATGACTCTCAAAAAAAAAAAGTTAGTTGGATAATCTGATTTCAAAGCTCAATATAAAACTACACTAGCTAAGGCTATGTGTACTTGCCACAAAGTAATGGCTCCCAACCATTTGGCACAAGGGACTATTTTCATGGAAGACAATTTTTACACAGATGAGGGAGGATGATGGTTTGGCAATGATTCAGTTGCATTACACATTTACCTCAAATCATCAGGCATTAGATTTTCATAAGGCACATGTGGCCTGGATTCCTCCCATGTATAGTTTACAGTAGGGTTTGTGCTCCTATGAGAATATAATGCTACCACTAATCTGACAGGAGGCAGAGTTCAGAGGATGATGAGAATGATGGGAAGTGACTTTAAATACAGATTAAGCCTCTCTTGTATGCTCGCTGCTCATCTGCCATATGGCCCCATTTCAAACAGGCCACAGACCACCAGTACAAGTCTTCATCCCAAGGGTTAGGGACTGCAGCCATAAAGGCACACAGATAGGTCAGTGAAATAAAAAAGAGAATTCATAAATAGACCCAAATATTCTTCACTTTGAAACTTGTCAAAAATCAGGTGTCAGTTCAGCACTAGTCCCTTGACAATAAAACACTATTTTTATTATTGTTTTGATAGATATTAGGTTGTTATCTCTATTCTTTTAAATAACTGACTGGTTTGAATTATAAATTTTTCCATATAATTATATACATATTATGTCAATTTCCTCAAAAAACCCTTGAACTTTGGGGTTAGATTTAATCTATAGACAAATTTTGAAAGTGGATTCATAAATAATATTGAATCTATCTATGAACATGATATATCTCTGCATTCATATGTTGTCTTTAATTCCTCTAAGCAATGCTTTATAATTTTCATTGTACAAATTATACCCTTATTTTATGAGATTTATTTTATTCTAAATACTTAGTTTTGATATTATAAATTGTATTTTTGAAACATAATTTTTCTAATTATAGTTGTAGTAGCTAAAATAAAATTTATTTTGTTTATTACCCTTTGTTCTTGCTGTGCTATTACATTTATTAGTTTTAGGTATATTTTTATTATTTGTTTTGTTCCATGGAATTTTCTATATATACATTCATACCATCAGTAAATAGAAAAGTGTACTGTTAAATAAAAGGAGTGAAAATAGATATCCTTGGCCAGATCTCTATATATTTTTATTTTGGGTTAATGTAAGGGTACAAACAACTAGGTTACAATATTGCATTTATTAGGTAGAGTCCCTCTTGTAGTTGTATCCTGCACCCAAAAAAGTGTGCCAAACACTCTTACATTGTGGGAACACAAAAATCTCTCCTCTCCCTCCTTCCCCCTCCCACCACTCAACTTTAATTGAACTGAGTTTTTCTTCTTATGTGGGCATATTAGATCATCCATTGGCTTCATATTAGTATTAAGTACATTGTGTATTTCCTTTTCCTTATATACTTTACTAAGGAGAATGTACTTCAACTCCATCAAGTTTAATACAAAAATAATGTCTCTGTCTTTTTTATGGATGAATAGTATTTCATGTTATACATATTCCACATTTGTTAATCCCTTCCTGGGTTGATGGGCATTTAGGTTGTTTCTACATCGTGGCAATTATAAATTGAGGTGCAATAAACAATCTAGTACAGGGGGCAGCCTTAGCTCAGTCGGTAGGGCACTGGCCACATATACCGAGGCTGGCAGGTTCAAACCAGGCCCTCCCCAAATGAAACAACAATGACAACTGCAACAAAAAAATAGCCAGGCATTGTGGTGGGCACCTGTAGTCCCACCTAATTTGGAGGCTGAGGCAAGAGAATTGCTTAAGCCCTAGAGTTTGAGGTTGCTGTGATACCATGGCACTCCACTCAGGGCAATAGCTTGAGACTCTGTCTCCAAAAAAAGAAAAAAATCTAGTACAAATGTCTTTATGATAGAATGATTTTTTTTTCTTCTAAGTAGCTTCCTAGTATGAACATTGTGGGATGAAATAGGAGGTCTAATTTGAGTTCTTTGAGGATTCTCCATATTTCTTTCCAAAGTGGCTATATTAGTAGGCAGTCCCATCAACAGTGTAAAAGTGTTCCCCTTTCTCCACATCCATTGATCTCTACCTTAAGGGAAAATTATGTAATATTTCATCATTAAGTATAATTTTTATTTTAGCTATAATTTTTATTTTTGTAAATACCCTTTATCAGATAAAAAAATCTTCTTTTATTCAAATTTTGAGAGTTTCTAAGTGTTAAGTTTTGTCAAATGATTTTTTTCTGCATCTGTAGAGATAATATGATTTTTCACCTTTCTGCTAAGGTGATTCATGCTCCGTTTCTTTTTTTTTTTTTTTCATGTTTTCTTCACTTTTAAGTTCAATTTACAAAACTTATGAAGCTCTTTTAAAGTTAACTGCTTCTCTCTCATATACACTCTCTTAACCACTCCAATCAACTCTTTATATCTAATATTATATTTTTCATATCCAGCATTTCCTTTTTTTTATAATATCTATATTTCTGAAGAAATGACCCATCTGTTCATGACAGTTGTCTCTTTTCTCACTAGATCTTTTATTATATTTATCCTGGTAGTTTTAAAGTTCTTGAATAGTGAATCAAACATCTGGCCTTCTCTTGCTTAATATTGACTCTATTTTTTCTTAACAATATGCCATTTTTTATTACTTCTTCATATGCCTTGTATACTTTGATTTTATTTTATATATTGATATGCCAATAAATGATAAGTACTCACTATTTATTTATTAAAAGATTTGCTCCTTATTTGGTCAGGCTGCTAATATGAGGCACTGAATCAATTTAATTCACATTTGAGTTTTATCTGAAAGGTTTCAGATTTCGTTGGGTTAAGTTTCACCATAAGCTTCAAGTCTCTTGCTTGTAGGATCAAGGTGGTTGGGGAGCTGAGCACTGGCATGTTGCAAGAGATGTCTTTATGTCTTACAACCCAGTTGCCATCTTTCCGGACTTTGACAGATCTTTCTCTTTTACAACCAGTTGTTACATTTTTGGTTCACTGAGAAATTCCTTTTGCTCTCCTGGCACAGAGGCTCTTCTATTCTTTAGATCTTTCTTTTCTTTCTCTCCCTTCCTCTGGCCATTCAAAGACCAATATAGTACCATTGTTGAAGGGAGTCTCTAGAAAGGATATCTCTCACTTTTCCTATGTTTCCTTCAGTCTTCTGCAGCTACTGTCTTGCACTTGGGGAAGACCCTGAATTCCATGCAAATAGTTGTTATACTGCATTCTTTTCTTTGTATTGCTTTTCATTGGTGGTATATTGTTATTTTTATTGTTTTCTTTTCCTAATATTTCCAGTTCCCAGTTGGTTGAAATCTGTGAATGTAGAACCCAGGGATACAGTGGGCAATTGTACTCTCACGCATTTTTAAAGTCAGAAGATTCACTTCTTTGTTTTAAATCATTTGTCAAGGACTTTAGCACTTTAAAAAATATATATATATTGTTGTCCTCAGAGCAGAAAATGAAGAGTTATTTTATATCTAATCAATGTGGTTAAATGATGTTAAAAAGAGTAGATTTCAGCCTATTGGCCAAAGAAGAATTTGGAAGGAAAATTAGGAAATGTTATGAACTGAATGAAAATTAAAACACAGGAAAAAAAGAAAATTAAAACAAAGTAAGTCAAAATATGTGGGATGCAACTAAAGCAGAGCCTAGAGAGAAAATTATTGCTTTGAATACCTATATAAGATAACAATAAAAGAGTTAAATTAATGTCTAAGTATCCACCATAAGAAGCTAGAGAAATAGAAACAAATAAAACCCTGAGAAGGTAGATACAATGAAATAATAAAGACAAGACAGGAATCTGTGAAATGGAAAACAGTAAAAATTAATTAAATCTGATTTTTAAAGAAAATAACAAAATTGACAAACCTCTTGTAAGATTAATCAAACAGGAATATGAAGAAGCAAATCACCAGCATCACTTGTGAAAAAGAAGACACTCTGAGAGAAATTTCTAAAATATTGTGAATCACTTTCTGACAATAAATTTCACAATATAAATAAAATGGGTAACTAATTTGAAATATTTATTAAAGCTGGCATTACAAAGAATCTGAATAGCCTATATTTATTAAGTAAATTGCATTCATAATAAAAATCTTTTTACAAAGAAAACTCACATCTCAAATAGCTTTAACTTTAATCAAATCAAACATTTAAGGAAGAAATAATTCTAACAAATATACAACCTTTGAGAAAATATTAATTTATTAGGCCACCATCACCTTGATACTAAAATCAGACAAGGCCTTGACAACAATGATTTAAAAAATTAGATCATTATCTTTCATGAATACATAAGCATTTAAAAAATTTAGAAAATCAAATACAGTAATATGTAACATGACAAAAAGAATCTTGATCCTACATCATACATTAAAATTAATTCAACATGGGTCCAATAACTGTGTAAAAGTTAAAAATAAAAAGCTTCTAAGAAAAAAACATAGGGGAATATTTATATAATCTTGTGGTAGGCAAAAAATTTAAGGAAAGAAATAGCACTGATATAAAAAATATGTATAAATTGATCTTGATCAAAATTAAAATTTTCTGCTTGCTAATAGTCATCTTTACAAATGAATATGATAATAAATACATAAAATTTTTATGTCTATTAAAACCAAAAATGTTTTAAAAATATTTCTAAGGAATAGGTATGTTACAGATTGGAAAACAGTATTTGTAACAATATATTGTATTTATGTCTATTTTCTTATTGCTTTCTATGTCAATATCATATTGTCTGCATTTATATTTTCTCCTTCCCTTTTAATATTTATGCTTCACTAATACCTTTTTGTATCATGTTAGATAAAATCCTTAGCTATTTAGACATAAGGGAAAGATTTCAATTTTTTTTTCTCATTAAATGTTTATAAGATTTTTATAGACAATCTTTTCAAGATAAGGAAGATTCTTTTTATCTCCATTTTCAAAAACTGTTAATATAGTCTGTTATAATATTATTAAAATACTTCATTGTCATTTTTCCATCACAGACAATTTAGATTATCCAAATCATATAATAGATAACATTGCTTCATGTTTTATTTATTTATTTTTTTTGAGACAGAGCCTCAAGCTGTCACCCTGGATAGAGTGCTCACAGCAACCTCCAATTCCTGGGCTCAAGCGAGTCTCTTGCCTACACCTCCCAAGTAGCTGGGACTACAGGTGCCCGCCACAACGCCCGGCCATTTTTTGGTTGCAGCCGTCATTGTTGCTTGGCAGGCTGGGCTGGATTCAAACCCGCCAGCTCAGGTGTACATGGCTGGCGCCTTAGCCTGTTGAGCCACAGGTGCCGAGCCTGCTTCATGTTTTATTTTCAAGGAAAAGAAAGTCAAGTTGAATCTTGATGTTAAAAATTAGATTAAACAAACAATCCTACACACTGGGTTTCTCTTATGAGAGAATGTAGGCATTAGGGTTAGCTGTTGTGTGCATGCATTCATTGGGGTTCTTACAGAAACTCCTACTAATTGCTTTAGGATGATAGCCCCTCTGATACTGGTTTCAGTAATACCAGGAACTCAGCTGACCCATGCACATATATACAAGACATTCAGATGATGCCTTCTGAAGGGCTTAAAACCCATCCCAGACCTGTCGTCTGTTTTCTGGGTTCAACTGGAAAAAGTTGAGATGTTATTAAAGGGCCTATATCTTTCATTGTTCATTTAATTTGTTATATACTCCGTACAGAAGGTTCTCTTTTGTTTTTGACTTCAAGTTCTTTTTATTCTGTTATGTATTGGTTTTGTTATTTTTCACTTCTTTCCTTAAAAAGCAGTTGGTTTTAGGAATTCAGGAAAGTAATATGCATCATAGATCTTTATTACTTCAAAGGGTAGACTTCTATCAACTTTCATTAAAAGGAAGCTAATTTTCACAAACCAACATGAACAGTAAATGAATGAGAGTGGGTTTGGTGGGAAATGATGAAATAAAATAGATGAAATAAAACACAAAAGACAAAGACATGAGGAACAGCAGTATAGTGGAGAGGCAAAGATGGGATCAGGAGGACTGGGATATTTTTCTCTATCACCAGCACCCGAGTGCCCAAACAACTTTATTTTTAAGGAGGCAGTACAAAATTATTTTTCAAGGAAGTAAGACACATTTTCAACCTAATAATGAGAAGAAAAACAGGCACAAATTTCCAGGTAAACATAATCCCTATTACTATGTGACCTCTAAAATATGGGCAATGCTACATATCTACAAGATTAGCTGGAAAATGTACATGACTGCTTTGAAGTGCAACTGTGAAGTTAAAAGGTAAAGTTTTAAGGAAAACATATTTTTCTTCTGCTAAGTTAAAAGTTGAAGCTTAGAGGAAATGTATTATTATCTGTTGAGGAGGGCTGGTAGAGGGGGGTTTGTCCCCTGGATGTTCTCCCAAGCTGCAGGGGCCCTGCCAACTCACAGCTCATTCTCTATAGCTAATGAATAGAAATACTTATACATGCACTGTGTAGTATAGCAGCAATATGTAGCACTTATTATCTTGAATACCTCATAGTAATAAAGAAGAATATTATTCTTTGGTTTAAACTATCCCTAAAATACAGAGTAAATTAAACTGAAGAAAGCATGTCTCCTGCCTACAAGAATCAAAGAAAGTTGGTTACAGTTCATTGCATTGACCAGAATCAGTCTTATAGTTTCAGCTAGTTGCAAAAAATCTAAAAAAGATAGTTTTTGTTTGGGTTGTCCAAGTTTTTTCATAAACAGTGAATGTTACTTAAGAAGAAAGAATGGCTTAGAGACAAGTAGAAATAGTGTGTGGGTCATCATGAGGGTTTTGAGATACATAAAAATCAGTAAATGTTTCACTAAGAATAATTTGTTCCACCTCCATCCAAGTTACTACAAATGCTGTGAAGTCTCCATTATTTTTGATGGCTGAGTAATATTCCATTGTATACATATACCATAGCTTACCAATCCACTCCTGGGTTGAAGAACATTTAGGTTGTTTCCACATTTTAGCAATTGTAAATTGGGCTGGGATAAAAAGCCTAGTATAAATGTCTTTATAATAAAAGTTTTTTTTATTTTTTCTTGTGGATAGATGCCCAGAAATGGGATTGCAGGATCAAATGGAAGGTCTAGGTTGAGTTCTTTGAGCTTTCTCCATACTTCCTTCCAAAAGGATTGTATTAGTTTGCAGTCCCACCAGCAGTGTAAAAGTGTTCCTTTCTCCCCATATGCACGTCAGCATCTGCAATCTTGAGATTTTGTGGTATAGGCCATTCTCACTGGAGTTAGATGGTATCTCAGGGTGGTTTTAATTTGCATTTCTCTAATAATTAAGGATGATGAGCATTTTTCAAGTGTTTACTGGCCATTTGTCTGTCATCTTTAGAGAAGATTCTATTCATCTCTCTTCACCATTGATGTATAGGACTGTTGGTTTTTTTCTTGTAGATTAATTGAAGTTCTGTATAGATCCTGGATATTAAACTTTTGTCAGATTCAAAATGTACAAATATCCTTTCCCATTGGGTAGGTTGTCTGTTTGCTTTTGTTGTTGTCTCCTTGGCTGTACAGAAGCTTTTCAGTTTAATTAGGTCCCATTTGTTTATTGTTACAGTTGTTGCTATTGCCATGGCAGTCTTCCTCATAAAGTCTTTCCCTAGGCCAATATCTTCCAGTGTTTTTCCAATTCTTTCTTTGAGGATTTTTATCATCTCATACCTTAAATTTCAGTCCTTTATCCTCCTTGGATGGAGGTGGAACAAATTATTGTTAGTGAAACACCACAGGAATGGAGAAGCACAAATCCTATGTATTCAACTTTGATTTGAGGACAATTAATGACAATCAATGACACAGTGGGGCATGGCGGAAGGAGAAAGCAGACCGAGAAGGAGGGAAGGGGTGAGGGAAAGAAAACCAAAAAAAAAAAAAAGAAAAGAAAAGAAATAGTGACTAACTTTCATAGAAATTGGATTCAATTTTGATCAAAGTACATTACTTAAACATTAATTTTTTAATTCAACTTGTCAATATGTTGTTTAGGATATTGCATCCTCATTTACAAGTGAAACATGTTTGTAATTTCCCTTTACAACAATATATTTTCTCCAATTTCAATATCAGGTGTATCCAGATCAAGCAAAATGATATTGAAATATCTCTTCTTTTTTTATTATTTATAAGCTTTCTGGAATTGCTTGGCTTGTAAAATCATTATGGTCTGTGAGTTTATGAAAGTTTGAACTTTGTTATTTAATTTAATTCATTGCTTAATTACTATTTTCCTATGAATGATTATACTTTGGTTAATATGTTAGCATAGCAGTATTCCCAGATAGTTTTTTGTTTGTTGGGAGGTTGGGCTTTGGTGGGG
>CAUYON010039364.1:0-12708 GCA_963573935.1 Arctocebus calabarensis | reverse complement strand
TCTTCCTTCTCCAGTTGCTTGAGATGTCCCATTAAGTTGTTAACTTCCTCTCTTTCTGTTCTCTTGAGGAAGGCTTGCAGTGCTATAAATTTCCCTCTTAGGACTGCCTTTGCAGTATCCCAGAGGTTCTGATAATTTGTGTCTTTATTATCATTTTGTTCCAAAAATTTGGTAATTTCCTTCTTAATCTCGTCTATGATCCAGCTACCCTTCAGCATAAGGTTATTTAGCTTCCATGATTTTGTATGAGTATGCAGATTCCTGTTATTATTGAGTTCAACTGTTATTCCATGGTGGTCGGAGAAGATGCAAGGAATAATTTCTATTCTTTTAAATTTGCTGAGATTAGACTTGTGACCTAAGATGTGATCAATTTTTGAGTATGTTCTATGGGGTTCTGAGAAGAATGTGTATTCAATTTTATTAGGATGAAATGTTCTGTAGATGTCTGTTAAATCCAGTTGTTGAATGGTTAAGTTTAAATCTAAAATTTCTTTACTTAGCTTCTTTTTGGAGGATCTATCCAACACTGCTGAAAGAGTATTAAAATCTCCAACTACTGTGGAGCTGGAGGAAATCACATTACTCATGTCTGTTAGAGTTTTTCTTATACATTAAGGTGCAGTCTGGTTGAGCACATAAATGTTAATAATTGAAATCTCATCATATTGAGTGGTACTTTTAACAAATATGAAATGTCCATCTTTATCTTTCTTTACTTTGGTTGATTGAAAGCCTATCGTATCTGCAAATAAGGTTGCAACACCTGCTTTTTTCTCTTTTCCATTTGCCTGGAATATAGATGACCATCCCTTCACCTTGAGTCTAAATTTATCTTTTAAGCTTAGTTGAGATTCTTGTATGCAGCAGATATCTGGCCTGAGTTTTTGTATCCAATCAGCCAACCTATGCCTCTTTAGAGGACAATTTAAACCATTCACATTAATTGAAACCAATGATAAATCTTTAGAAAGTCCAGTGGACATTTTTAGTCCTTTTATCACTGTGGAAGATGAAATTTGATAAATAGTTTCTGAGTAGTTTACTTTTGTGGTGGAGGTTTGCTCTGGTCATTGTGGAGGATAGGTCTGAGACTATTCTGGAGAGCTGCCTTAGTTATAGCAAATTTCTTCAGCGTGTGGATGTCCTTGAAGTATTTAATTTCTCCATCGTAAATGAAACTCAGTTTAGCTGGATACAAGATCCTGGGTTGAAAGTTCTTTTGTTTTAGGAGATTGAAAGTCTATGATCTTTCTCTTGTAGCTTGAAAGGTTTGATCAGAGAGATCTGTAGTTATTCTAATATTCTTCCTCTTGTAGGTAATGGATTTCTTATATCTGGCTGCTTTCAGAATTTTCTCCTTCATATTAATTTTCATGAACTTAATTATGATGTCCTGGAGGATGTCTTATTTAGGTTGGGTTCTGCTGGGGTCCTGAAAATGTCTGCTATCTGAATTTCAGAATCTCTTTGCATGTCTGGAATGTTCTCTTTCGTAATCTCATAAAGAAGAGACTCTTTGCCTTGTGAAGCCACTTCATCATTTTCAGGTATCCCTATAAGGAGAATATCAGTTTTCTTCAAGTTGTCCCAGAGCTGTCTGAGAGAATGATCCGTTTTTGCCTTCCATTTCTCTACCTCTTTGGAAGTTTGGAAGGGTTCCAAAGCTTTATCTTCCATGTCAGAAATCCTTTTTTCTGCTTGCTCTATTTTGTTACTGAGGGATTCTACTGTATTTCTGAGATCTTTGAGGGCTGCAACTTCTTGTCTCAATGTGTCAAAATCTTTGGTCATTTTGTCTTTGAATTCATTCAGTTCTTGAGACATCTTTTGGATTACTGCTTGAAATTCTAATTCCATCTTTTCCTCCACTGTACTGATCTTATTTGCTATCCAGACTCTGAATTCAACTTTTGACATCTCAGCCATTTGCTTATGCAAGGGATCTTGTGCTGTATCTACCTTGTCATTCCTTGGGGGAGGATCTACTCTGATTATTCATATTGCCAAAGTTTTTCTGTTGATTCTGCCTCATGATTATTTTTCACTGTTGCCTATGACCGTCCTCAGAGTTGAGGAGGTGTTCTCCCAGATCAGACCCTAGCAGAATCACTCTGTTGTTACTGGATCTTTGTAGGGAGTGACCCTGTGTCTCTAATGATTTCTCAAATCCTGCAGGGTGGAGAGCTTAAATCCTCCTCAGCCTGCTTAGAAGACACTTTAATTTGCTATCTTGAGCTAAGCAGAGGTTTCCCAGGAAAGTACTTGTGGCTGGGATCACTCCTTAAGTGGCTATCCACTTACCTAGTGTGCCAAAACTGGTCTCACCTTTTGCCCCTGAGGGCCAAGGCTGCAAGGCGTCTCAGTCCCCGCCTTTAGGCTGCTCAGTCACTAGATTACTCGCTCCCACCCGATGTTTGTTCCATGACCCTAAGGGTGGAGCTTGCCAGGGCAGTTCTCCCACAATGGCTCCACACCACCCACAACCAAACACTGGTAGCTCCGCCTGACTTTTTGACCCAGTCTGGGGCCCCTGACAACACTCAAAGACCCCTGCACTCTTGCCCAAGTTCTCCCAAGGCAGTTCAACTGAGTGCCAAGGTCAAAAGAAACCTGAACAGCTCACAGGCAAGGCCTTTCCAACCTGCAGTCCCACTGTTGCCCCACCCACATCTGCCAACAGGATTAGACCCAACGAACATACACAACCATTTGCCCAATCTCTGCTGCTTTTGCCTTCCTCAGAGTGTCCAGAAGTCTCATGCTGTCTCCCTGTGTCCCCAAAGGGAAGTTACTGGGCAGATCCCGCCTGCCAGAGATGCCAGACTTCCTCTCTCCCCAGTCTCACTGTGCCCAGTTGCAAGGAAGCTGTTACTCCTGATTTCACTATTTTATCATTAGTCCTTTTCTTTCTTTCCTTCCTTCCTTCCTTCCTTCCTTCCTTCCTTCCTTCCTTCCTTCCTTCCTTCCTTCCTTCCTTCATGTCTCACTCTGTAACCCTTGGTAGAGTGCTATGGTGTCTTAGCTCACAGCAACCTCAAACTCTTGGACTCAGGCAATCCACCCACCTCAGCCTCCTGAATTGCTAGGATTATAGACATGAAAGCATTAGTCCTTTTCAAGTGTTGTACTAGGTGAAATTATAGAAGTAGGACATAGTGAAAAGCATAAAATCATCAAATGTCTTATGTTATGGTCTATGGACCTAGTATACTTACTCACACTGCAATACAGCCAGAACATTTGCTATTAAAATGTTAATGTCAAGTGGCAAGAGATTTCCATCTTCTTCCATACGAAAAGTTCATGGTATGTATCAATCATCCTACTTGTTTTGAGAGTAACCCTGTAAGGTTCTTTTGTTTCAATTAATTTTATCCATCTTGATATTTTTAACATAATTCTATTAAAAATATGTTCTTTAAAATAAAAATTGGATATGAACTCTATTCAAAAACTGTTTCTTCTTTATGTGAGAGTTTCTGAAGGAAAAGATGTAGCTTTGTGGTTTAATTGGATTTTAATACAGTATGATAATGGCATACTCCTAAATGTCAGAGATTCCAAGAATGAGTTAAGTAAACACATTTTACGAACTAAAAAAATTTAATGGACCATTAACTTTTATAAACTAGTTTCATGATAGCACCTTGTACAATGAAAAGTGTGGCCTCACTTTTCGTTTATGGGTCTTGGAAAATAATAAAAACCTTAGATAAATCATATATATATATATAAAGACATAGATAATGTATTAATATATTTACTGTTCATTTGGGAATCATGCATCCTCTGTCGACTTTATAAAATTAATTTAAAGATCACCCTTTGAGAAGTCAATTAAGTAATAAGAACTTTTATAGGAATGCATATTTAATCTAGTAAACATTAGACTTAACTCTTTGTTTTCCCTATTGCAGTTGAGCAACTGCTATGCAAATCCTAAATACAGTTTTCTTTTTCATAATATTCAACTCACTATGGGAGAAAAGTTTTCTAGATTACATAGCTGAGTTTGCCTCAGTCATCATCTCTATGTGTTTAATAACTCAGATTTGTCACTTCCGACTGACACGGAATTTCTTTGCCTGGTGACTGGTCCCTGGTCCTCAAACTGAAAATTATGGGGACTTTCCAGCAACACCATTGACCTCCACAATCCCTGTCCCTCTGTGGCTTATTGCAGAGTCCACCCTGCATGCATTCTCATTGCTGCTCTGAATGCCTTCTCCTAGTATCTTACCCAAAGTATTTTGCTGCTATGGCCATACCCATCATTGTTTCAAGGAAGCTTGATAGGATTATAGAGGAAAGTAGAAAGGGTTATAGAAATTGATATGAAGGCCTGCCCTATCAGTTTTCTAGGCATGTCTAGATGCCCATGAATTATAGCTTAGGCCTAGAGAAAGATGTCTGCTTCTGTGTCCAGAAAATTACTAACCAATTAAATGGCCTGAAGTGTTATATACCATATACGTAGATAATGGTCCTTAACAGGCTTATTTTAAATTATTCCTAGTGCCTAGCACAGTATACTGTCCATGTGCAATAAGAAAACTCAATAATTTAATAAACATCTTTTTGAAACTGATAAGACAAATACTGCAATGTTCATACACAAATATCTATTACTCATACTTATTCAAAAGGCACTTGATAAAGACAAATTTTACACTGGCTTCTATACAGGAATTATGTCATTGAGTCATGACTATGAGGCTTAAAGAGGGTAGAATACTTACCCAAAGTCACACAGCAAATAACAAATTAGTCATGTTGCTAATACAGGTTTGTTTCACTCCAAACTCCATACTTACATTGGCATATCTCATTTCACTGTATTTCTCTCACAGAGACCCCAAACAACAGAATAATAAAATCATTGAAAGTAAGAATAATTAATACCTATTAAATTGTGTCAATGCACTAGGCATTTAGCTAAGTGTTTTATATGATGTATGCTATGCAGTATTCGCAAAGATACTCTGTAACAAATATTACTCCTTTTCCTATAATATATGTTCAAAGAATTAATCAAGTCACATGCTCAGAAAAAGTTAGTGGCAAAACTGCATTTAATTTCCTGACTATCTTACTTCAAACTCCCATGTTTAACCTCAGTGATAAACATGAATGGGATAAAAAATCATCTACCAAAATAATATTGAAATTAATTTTTTATAAAAGTAGCTTTTAGGCAGGATGTTCATAAATTGAGGGGTCACAGAGTTTGGGTGTAAGAGTGCTATATGCAGATAAAGTAAGAAGTACTTCAGCCCCCTTCCATAAATCTCAGAAAGATTTTTTTTCTTTGCTTTGTTTTGTTTTGTTTTTATTGAGATGAGTTTAAATTGTGCAATCATTTATAGAGAAGCAAATCTTGAGAGGAAATTTGGCCAGCCAAGGTACATAGTTCTATGGAAAATACTCCACGGTAGATAGGAAATGAATGGATAAAGCATTTGGGATTACTTTAAGGTAAAAAAAAAAAGTTATCTGGAACCTCAGACAAAGAATAGAAAGCTTGAATGAACAAATTCAGGCATAGATCAAGATTTCTGAGCAGTTTTAAGGACATGAGGATTCTATAACACTTTTAAGAATAAACCATAACTTTAACTCATACCCTTAACTTTACTCATAAAACAAAATACCATTATTATGATCAATGTAAGAGATTTAAACATTTCCTACATTATTTTCTTAACATGTAACTGAAAGGCAAAAGTAGTAAGGATAAAACAAAGCAGCTTTGACCGATATGGCTTAATTTAAATTTCTTTATTTCATTAGTATCTACAACTTAAGATCACATTAAAGCAGAGAAGCACATTTTTTATGCATAAAAGTATATCTCACTGTAAAGGTTAATAACTTAGAAAATATGGCAGCAATTTTCTTCAATACTGGCTGGATATTACATAAAAGAATTTTCCACTATTGCCAACTGTCAACTTTATCTCTATTGCCATTTGAGTGCTATTGAACTAAATAAAAAGGGTCTAGCAAGTTTTTATTATGAAAATTTTTTTTATTCATGTTACTTATACTTGGATGAAGTGATGTTATTTATCTTTACCCACAAAATGATAATATTTGAGAAGTCTTCCTTTGTGTATTCATTTGCAGACATAAACAATGTTCTTTAAGGTAAACAAGAATGGCTTTTCTGTTTCTAAGTATTCTCTCATAGCAATTATACCAAAAGTTTTGAAACTTGGAAATACCTCTGAAATTGTCAACTATGTTGGGATATGAAGATTGAGTAAATAATCTTATTTTATCAAGAGGGCCCTAGAGAAGGGCTAGAGCAAACTTTATAAAAATGTATGCTTGACTTGAGTTCTATACACTATTGACATTTTTACCAAATGTCTTCATCTTCTATGATTAAAAAAAAAATAGCTATTGGAGTACCAATTACCTGGACTTTCAAATAACAACATTGCAAGACATTTCAAGAGTGTTTTATCTGTGTTTACCGTTAGTGAAGACATTATCCAAATGATTTATCGTACCTAGAATAAGGGGATATACCCAGAACAGATCATCAGGCCACTCTCATTAAAGCCAAAGTCAGGTCACCAAGGAAGAAGCCAAAGTGTAAGCTATTCACAAGCCACTATCTTCTATGGCACCAAGATCAGGCTATTAGGTAGCATAAGTTTGCCATCACAGAACTCCGTTAGCCAATCTTCCTCAGAGCTACCTCTAATACAACCACAAACACCATTCATCTAATCCCCCAGCACCTCTTTTAACATAGTGCTGGAAGTCCTGGCCAGAGCCAACAGGGAAGAGCAAGAAATAAATGGCATTCAAATCAGGAAAGAGGAGTTCAAACTGTCTATGTTTGCTGATGATATGATCTATATCTAGAAAACCCTGAACACACCACCAAAAAGCTCCTAGAACTGATAAGTCAATTCACTGAAGTCTCAGGTTACAAAATCAATGTATATATATCAGTAGCATTATATATATTAATAATGGTCAAGCTGAGAGTCAAATTAAGAAGTTACTAATATTCATAATGTCTGCTAAGGTAATAAAATACCTAGGGGTATACATACCTAAGGAGGTGAAAGATCTCTACAAGGAGAACCACAAAACACCTAAGAAAGAAATCAGAGGACATAAATGAATGAAAAAATATCCACTGCTCATGGATTGGAAGAATCAACACAATTAACATGTCCATAATGCTAGAATGATTCAAAGCAATTCCCATCAAAATACCAATGTTATTTCTTCATAGATCTAGAAAAAACAATCCCAAGCTTCATATGGAACCAAGAAAGAGCCCAATCAGCCAAAGCAATCTTAAGCAAAATGACAAAATCTGGAGTCATCATGTTGCCTGACTTCAAATTATATTGTAGTAATTGAAACAGCATGGTGTGGTATAAAAGCAGACACAAGGACCGAAGTAACAAGTACATAGCTATGACCAACTGATTTTTTGACAAAATAGGCAAAAATATACACTTGAGAAAGGATACTTTAATTAATAAATAGTTCTGGAAAAATGGTATAGACACATGCAGAAGAATGACACTGAATCCCTGTCTGGCATCATATATAAGAAAATAATTCAAGATGAAATAAAAGCCTGATACAAGAAAAATTCTACAAGGAGACAGAGAAAAAGCTCTTCTCAACACTTGCTTAGCCAAATAATTTATAACTAAAACCTCCAAAGCAAATACAACAAGAAACATGAATAAATGGGATTTAATTCAACTAAAAAGCTTCTGCTTAGCTAAAGAAATAATCAATAGAGTGAACAGACACTCTTCAGAATGGCAGAAAATATTCACAAACTACATCCCTGATAAAGGGCTAATGTTCTGAGTCTATTAAGAGCTCAGACAAATCAGTAAGAAAACCAAATAAGTCCACCAAAAATGTGCAAGGGATATGAATTGATTTTTTTCAAAAGCAAATATACAAGTGGCCAAAAACCATATCAAAAAAATGCTGAAACTCAGTAATTATCACACAAACATAAATTAAAACCACAATGATTTAACACCATGCCACTGTCAGAATGGACGTTATGAAAAAGTTCAAAAATAATAATAAAAATAAACCCAGAAAGTAGATGTTGGTGTGGATGTGGTGATAATGGAAGGTTTTTTACATTGTTGGTAGTAATATAGTACAACTGCTATGGGAAACAGCATAAAGATTACTCAAAGAAATAAAAGACTTGCCATTTGATCTGCCAATTTCAACTGGGGATCTACCCAAAGGAAATGAAATCATTTTATCAAATAGACATCTGCATTTTGCAGCACAATTCAAAACTGCAAAAATGTGGAATCAACCTAAAGCCCATCCACCATTGAATGATTAAAGAAAATATGAGATATAAAATGGATATTAATTAGCCATATAAAGGAGTAAAATGATGTGTTTTGCAGCAACTTGGGTAGACCTGGAGGCCATTATTTTCGGTGAATTGTCTCAGCAGTGGAAAAATAAATATAACATGTTCTGACATATAAGTGGGAGCTAAGGGAGGAATACATGCGGTCATAAAGTGATTTAATGGACATTGAAAACCATCAAGGGGTGAGGGTGTGTGGGATAAAAGTCTGCCTGTGGGGTACTTGACCGTTCTGGTGACGGGTACACTGCAAGCCCTGACTTCAGCACTATATGATACATCCATATAATGAAAAGCACTTGTACCCCCTAAAATCTTTCTGATATAATATATTTAAAATTAAAGTATAATCTCAAAGTGAAAATCAAGTGCTGTGATAATACAACTGCATAATGTTCATTAGCCTTGTGTTTCAACTGGAGTAATACATATACACTTCTGATAGAAAGTCCACATTTTCTCGTGTGTGTGTGTGTGTGTGTGTACAATCATAAACACTATTGTTATCATACACAATACTTCCTTCTAATTACCATCTCTAAAGACTGAAAGGATGATCCAGGCAGATTATATAAATTGCTAATTAGCATCTGGCCCTGTAAGTGACCCCATTCAACCCACTTCCTTAGACAGCTTAAGATCTTCCATGAAAACTAAGTCATGACAATTCCATATACTTAGTCACATAAAACTTATTACCTTATTGTTTAATCCATTTTGTGTCACTTCTTTAGACCTTTTTATATTTCTTTCTTGCTTTAGTTTTAGTGGCACTCATCTTTCATTTTTTTCTAAATTTTGAGAATATTCTTCAGTTTCTCTGCACACACATAAATCATTAAAGATCCTACGCTCTTTTCAACCACCAGGTATTTAGTAAAGAATAGCAGATCTATTTTTCATATGTTCCAAACATCTATCTTAAGTGGCTGGTCTGATGACTTCACTTTTATTACTCATGTTCAAAACAATCAAAATAAATCAACAACTTTAGCCTTTCAAAGGTTTCAAGTTTTTAAATGACACCATTCACTACCTAGTTACCTCAGACAAACTTGTCTTTGTTCCCTTCACATCCACCAAGTCCCATCTGATAGATTGTTAAATCCTGTTGATTCAGCAGCTTCAATATCATCATGTCTGTTTCCTACAATTCCTTTGCCACTAACTTAGTTCATACCCCTGTAATTTTTCATATGCAGAAAGAGAAGATTGCCTTCTCTATTGCCTGGCTGTAATCTTGTCCTCATTCCCCTGCCAAACATACATAAAAATTGCCCATTCTCCACACTGCCACATTGCTGCAAATCTGATCATGCAATTCCCAGGGACTCTTTCCAAAGTTCCTTCAGAATTCCCTCCAGGACAGAATCATGGAATGCAAGTCCCAGCAAGGCCTGGAACCTGCTTGCAGTGCAACATCCTTTCTGTAACATCTGTGCGCTATGTGTGCAATCCTCCTTTTACCTGAAATGCCCTTCCCTTCCCCATACTTTTCATCTTTCAACATTTATTAAAAGTTGACCTGAAAACAGCCTTCAAAAAAAATAAAACAAAACAAACTTTTTTAAGCCCCAGACAAGTGTCGTGAACCCTTATTCTGTGCTCCCAAAGAATCCTGATACTTTTCCTATAGTATAAATTGTCACACTTCAGTGTGCCAAAAAATTCACTTACCTGTCCCTTTTATTGCAGAAACCCTTTGAGGGCAGAAGTCATGCCTTATTAAATTTAGAATTCCTCACATCTATTATTGATTTCAGTAAATTTTAGGTGGTAAATTAATATTTACTGAGTAAAGATATAATTATAAAAAATTACACAGAAAAAGATTCTCTTTTTCTTGCAAGAGGTTCTACATTTTTTTCTCCCTTCCCCATTTCCATTATTTCCTATGTCCAATTATTCTAAAAAAAAAAAATGGAACTCTCATAGAAATAATATTCTTTAAAATCAGTATTTTTGATTTTCCAAATAACTGTATATTTAAAATTATATGATCTCTTGAAAACCATGTGCTAAGTTCTGCAACCTCAGGAAGGATTCATTTGATTAGCTTAAGACATTGCTACATTCCGAGGAGAATGATGTGAAGAATGGATGTACGGAGTGCCTTCTCCGGAGAGAGTATGTTGAGATAAATGGTGAGCTGCATATGACTTCATTAGGAGGACAGAAACCTATGGTGACTTTTTAAGAGGTGCTCTAAAGATCACCTTTTAAAAAATTTTAGCTTTACATTTTACAAGTCATAAATGTAGCTGTGATATTGTCTAGGATTTCTCTTTGGTGATGGACAACAATCTTCTGTGGAGTTACGATCATTATTCGTCTTACCAACTTCCCCGGGCACCGGTGAAGTGCATTTGCGAATTTTTTAAAATTCATTAACATTATTTTGATCATTTAAAAATCCAGTTTCAAATTCCTGGAAAGAAGCACTAATATCCAAATCTGTATATGGAGACCACTTTGCTTTGGCTCAAGTCAGCTCAGTTCACATTTTCCACATACCTACTACATCTTGAGAATTAGGCAAAGCACTAAAGGTGTAGGGCATGAGTGCTGTCCTAAAAAAAACTTTACATGTTTTAGAGATGTAGGGTGGAGGAAGGGAAAATAGGCAAACCTAGAGTGAAATAAATTAAATGTCCAAGTCTCTGGACATATAAGTATATTGTTCACTCAAGTACACCTGTCCCCAGTTTTTATTTCTTGACTCTCATTAAAACTGGGTTATTAGAAAGATTATGGTATTTGGAATTAAAATCCTCAGTGATTAGTTTAAGGAGTATGCCTAACAAATACCAGCTTATAATGCAAGAAATTACAATTATACTGTTAAAGTGACATGAACATAAAGTCTTTTATGACAACAAATAAGTGTGATGGAATATTTTCTAATATATTCCTTGAAAATAAATATACTTTAAACTCAGAACAATTGTGAGTGAAATGTCTGGCTTTACCCATTGAGAGGATAATTTCACTTCTAGAGGCTCTCCTTAGGAAAACACCTGAAGTGTATTGAAAGAAATAGGTGTGTGCAAATGATGTTCCAATTAACATCATGGCAAACATAGTAAATAAACACTGATGCAAACAATTCAATAGTTAGGCAATGGCTAAGCATTAATGTAGTCAATAAAATAGTATTTTCTCCAAATTTATGTTATGGGAATAGCTTCTGCTGTCATAAGTAAAACATTCAGGAATCAGAATTATTTGTATAAGTATGGTAAATTAAGCAAAATATGCATAGAAAAAGTTTTAGTAATAAATATATTAAAAGTTTAAGTGGTTTTATCTGAGGACTGTCTTACTTTCCATTCCCCTTTTATTCTACTTCTAGATATTTCATATTTTTAGAATTATAGAAAGATATTAAAACTATACTAAAAATCTATTTTAAATCATATAAAATAAATAGAAATTTAGTATCTATAAAGCTGGTCAACAATTCCCCTCTTAGGCCTCCTAAGATGAAGATTGCTTGTTTTCTATGTCTTTCAATGAATACTCCAATGAACTCATAGGGTTCACTCTGTGGATATTTGACTATGATTTACTAAAAAAAAAAAGAAAAAAGAGAAGATGGTGGTCTGTAGCCAGCGTTCTGCAGATGCTCCTGTCCAGGAGAGTTAAAGGACAGAAATTTAGTGAGAAAGCCAACGGTTTGGAGCTGAGCCAAGAGACAAGGTCGATGAACGCACATCAACCCTGCTGGAGCGACCTGTGACCCCAAGGATACAAATAAAAGTTCAGAATCCAACACAGAGTAACCAATTCTCTAGGGTAAGACAGAGACCAGATGAAAATAAGACAGAGCCACTTAACCCTACCACATCAAGAAGGCCTCCAGTTGTGCAGGCAGTAGCAAAGTACGGGTTGGCAAAACTCTAGGGGCAAAGGTAAAAACACCAGTCCCAGCTTACAGGCAAAGGAAGGACTGGTCAATCACTACTCCTAGAACCCCCAACCCAACTTATCCTTACCTACTCACCCAGCCAAATAGTGCAAAATAAATATAGGGTGGAATCAGCGGAAAAGCTCTGGAAACATGAACAACCAGAGTAAATCAACCACCCCCCCCCACAAGGAACAATTTGGCAGACACAAATGATGATCCTTTGCATAAACAGTTAGCTGAGATGCCAGAAATTGAATTCAGAATTTGGATTGCAAACAAGATCAATAAAAGAGAGGAAAAATTGGAATTAGAAATTCTGGGTGCATTTCAAAAATTGTCTCAAGAAGTCAAGGAATTCAAAGACCAAATGACCAAAGATTTTGACACATTGAGACAAGAAGTTGCA
>CAUYON010039358.1:0-25101 GCA_963573935.1 Arctocebus calabarensis | reverse complement strand
TGGAGCCGCTTGAGTGATAAATTTGTCTTTTAAAATAATCTGACCTTCTATGGAGTCAGGTGTTAATTGAATGTGTTTTCTCATTGCCTCCATGGGAGGTAACTTTTAAATGTTGGAATTTCCTGAGTGATAGGAGTGTCTTTGTTATTTATGGTGGGTCTCTGGACCACATCTGTATTCACACTAGGGAGATAACTTAGGATGGGAGGCTGTTTCTGCCACAAAGACCAACCAGGCTATTAAAGGGTTGAAGCTTTGAGCCACATGTGTGTGTATCAGCCCAACCTCCTGACTTTTAAAGAGGGGAAAGAGACTAGAAATAAGTTCAATCATGGAATCAATGATTCACCTTTATAATGAAATCCTAATAAAAACTCCAGACACTGAGGCTCAGTGGAGGTTCCTGGCCTGCAAGGACAACAATGTGAGGGAGGGCCGTATATCATAATTCCATGAGAAGAGGAAGCAGAGGCTCTGATTTATATCCTTTGCTTTCCTAAGTTTTGTAAGTCATTCTAGTAAATTATAAAAAATAATGGGGTTATGAGAAATCCACAATAGGGCAGAAATACTGGTAGCCTGAAGACCCCTGAACTCACGGGTGATTTCTGAAGTGAGGGCATCTTTGGTGCTATTGGGGACTTTGCCCTTAACTTGTGGGGTCTGATGTAACTCTGGATGGTTAGTGGCCAAACCACAGTGTGGTACATCAGATGCCAACATAACAAAGGCCTCAAGTGATCTCATGGTGAGTTTAGGTACTTTGAGGTTCACAGATGTCCCCAGTTGGGTGGAAGGGCCCCACCCTTATGTCCTAAACATGTACTCAGGCTGCCATTGGGCATGTCGGGTTTCTTTAGTCAAGAAAGTTCCAGGCTCAGCGCCTGTGGCTCAATGGGATAAGGTGCCAGCCACGTACACCTGAGCTGGCAGGTTCGAATCCAGCCTGGGCCAGCCAAACAACAATGACGGCTGCAACCAAAAAATGGCTGGGCGTTGTGGCGGGCGTCTGTAGTCCCAGCTACTTGGGAGGCAGAGGCAGGAGACTCGCTTGAACCCAGGGATTGGAGGTTGCTGTGAGCTGTGATGCCATAGCACTCTATCCAGGGTGACAGCTTGAGGCTCTGTCTCAAAAAAAAAAAAAAAAAAAAGAAAGTTCCTGAAGAGAGCTGACTACTGAAGAAGACTGGATGCAGGCAGCACTCCCAGCAGCTGAGGGATGGTTCATTCTGGAGGTGGGATTTTTTTTTTTTTCTTTTTGAGAGAGCCTCAAGCTATCACCCTGGATACAGTGGCATCATAGCTCATGGCAACCTCCAATTCCTGGGTTCAAGCGAGTCTCCTGCCTCTACCTGCCAAGTATCTGGGACTGCAGGTGCCTGCCACAATGCCTGCTCAGCCATTTTTTGGTTGCAGCCATCATTGTTGTTTGGTAGGCCCAGGCTGGATTCAAACCCGCCAGCTCAGGTGTACATGGCTGGCGCCTTAGCCACCTTAGCCACAGGCGCCGAGCCTGGAGGTGGGATTTTAATGACAAGTCATAGCATCTACTATAGTTTTTTAACTAGTATCTCTTAAATAGAAGAGAGGATAAAGTGATTAAAAATAGTACTGACAATTCTTTCAAATTTGTAAGCATTTTGTAGATAAGAGAATTCACAGAGGGAGATTGGTGGGTGGATCCTGGCAAATCCTTGTAAGTGATCATATTGTCTCCCCACTTTAATCTTGTTGCTCTCTTCCTATTGTTTTAGGAAGGATAAAGCCTTATTCCTCAGCAATACTCCTCGGCTCTGTACAGTATGATTCCTTCTTGCATCTGCAGGATCATGACTTCCTTGTCTCATTGCTTCACCATCTCATCCTAGTTTTCTCTGTCTATGGATTGCACCTCACTTTGTTCAAGTTCCAGGGCAGTTTGCACAGGCTGTTTTCTTTGCTTGAAATGCATTTTTCCCTCTTTGTCTGGACAATTTGTATTCATTTTTTAGGTCTTTATCTAAATGTCTCTTTCTCAGAGAGGACTTCCCTAACCCTCAATCTAGATGAAGGCCACTTCTTGTATGCTCTCATAGCTTGTATCCTCTGTATACAGTCTTTTAAAACACTTATTACAGATTTAACTACATAGTTATTTATGTGTTTAGCTGTTTCATGTCTGTCTCTGTCCGTTTACGTATTTCTTAAAGACAACGATGGCTATTTTTTTCTGTCCTCTTTTCTTAGCATTTAACTCAATCTCTGACATGGGGACTTAATAAATATTGAGTGAAGTGATTAAGGCATGGGCAACTGTGGCAC
The DNA here is from genome assembly GCA_963573935.1 of Arctocebus calabarensis. Lineage (NCBI taxonomy): Eukaryota > Metazoa > Chordata > Mammalia > Primates > Lorisidae > Arctocebus > Arctocebus calabarensis. The sequence continues at coordinate 22,800 of CAUYON010039358.1, read as the reverse complement.
AGTATAGTGGTTAATAGTATGGCTGTGGAGTCAAGATGGGGTTAAAATACTCCAAATACTAATTTATCCATTGAGATCTCTGTAAACTTAATTCTCCACCTAGACAATGTAGAAACTGGCATATCATTTCATGTTGAGTTTGTCAGAGAACTTACCCTCCCTAATGCCCTAGGAGATTAATGTAGAATGAGATTACCTATTTATCAGCAGTTGTGTTCAGTCCAACTGAAGCATGGTGGTAAGAAAGCAGAAGTGAATAGAAACTGAAAAGAAAACTGGAGTGGCACAGGCTCTATCCTATCTATCTATCCTGTGCTCTGATCTACCACAGTGTGGATAGAGAGCAAAAGTAACCTACACAAGTTTCAGGGTAAGAGAGATTTTATGTGAGAAGAACAAAGAGTAAGTTTAGAGCATTTCCAAAGAGAGTTGGGGCCCTCTCCAGAAGGAGAAAAGGTGAAAGAGTCTGAGACACAAACGCCTGCAGGGGTATAAATAATCTTTCCATTTGAATTTTGTGGCCAGTCTTTCATTGGCCTCTTTGCACCTCCAGGAAGTATTGCCTTTTTCCATTGGTCATTGGTTATCTCCTTCTATTGGTCATTGGTTACCTATGTTACTGCATATCCATATTCTTATGGGCCCTCCAGACTTTCTGTTTTAGCAAGCCAGGTTTTCCTCCCAGTCTCTTTTAGAGCAACCCAGGTTTTCCTCCTACTTCCCCTTACTTGAGTGTCCCTTCTCAAGTCGTATAGCACCTAACTCTATGTTGTCATAGGTCTCACATAAGCTAAAATATACAAGGAACAGTATCTGGTTCATGTTTGTAATGTTTGTTATTATCATTATTGTTTATGATTATTAATTTAGATTGAGAGACACCTATGGCTTGAGACCTGGAGCTGGTTACCTGTATAAGACATTTCTTCCAGGTGAGTAAGTCCATGTCATAGACCAAATAATAGATTTGACTGGGGCATTTCTGCAAGTAGGATTCTAACTTTTTGTCCTGATAGTGTCTTCTAAATTTTAGAGTTTTATATTAGCCCTCATGTTGGAAACCTGAAGACTGAGATTATAATAGCTAGAGTGAAATCTTGACTTTGGTGCTGACTTTGACACTAACTGGCTGCATTAACTTGGGCAAAATCAAGAGGTTCAAGTTCCTTCATTTGTAAAATGAAGCAAAAAGAGATAATCAGGTGAAAACTCTTTCCAGGTTTATAAGTCAGTGATTATACATCATGATCTAACAAAAGCTAATATAGTTGCAGATACTAAAATTCATGGATGTTCACATTCCTGACATAAAATGGTACAGAGTTTGCCGATAACTTTTGCACATTTTCCCGTATACTTTAAATCATCTCTAGATTACATATAATACTTAATATAATGTATATGCTATATAAATAGTTATTATACTGTATTGATTAGCAAATAAGAATCCCAAAGTCTGTATATGTTCAGTATAGATGCAGCCATACATTTTGGAGCTAATATTTTTTATCTGCAGTTGGTCGAATCCATGGATAAGGCATCCAGAAATATGGTGACTCAAGTGTACTGTGATTTTCCCTAGTATTGGAATACAAACATACCTAGGTTTGTCAGTTTATTAAATGCATTTTCAACTTATGATATTTTCAATTTACAAATTTCTGGGTTTATCAGTACATACCCCATCATAAGTAGAGGGGCATCTATACTTCAATAAAAGTTATGTGAATGCGGTCTCTCTCACACTCTCAAAATACCTTATTGCATAGTACCATGGGTACCTGAAACCACAGAAAGTGAAAACAGGGATAAATATAGGACTACTGTACATTTAGGGTAGATAAAGTTGTACAAAATATTTTATAGGTGTAAAAGACATTCATGTTCTTTGTGTTGTCTTTGGAATGTGGGTTTGGTACAGAAATAAAAACCCTGTTTATCAGTTACAATCTTTTTAATTTTTTTTGAGATAGTCTTATTCTGTTGCAGTAGGCTAGAGTGCTATGGTGTCATAGTTCACAGCAACCTCAAAACTCCTGGGCTCAAGTTACCCTCCTGCTTCAGTCTCCCCAGAAGCTAAGACTACAGGCGCCCACCACCTCGTCAGTAGTTTTTCTATTTCTAGTAGAGATGGGTCTGGCTCTTGCTGAAGCTGGTCTTGAACTTCTGAGCTCAAGCAATACACCTGTCTCAGCCCTCCTAGAGTGCTAGAATTACAGGAGTGAGCCACCCTGCTGGCTTACCGGTTTCAATCTTTAAAATGTATTTAATTAAAACCATTGCAGTTCTTAGAATTTGATATGAAGCCGAATATGGTCTTCCGGGGTAGCCAAAAGGACAAATTACATGAAGGTCAGAGTTCACCCTGCTCCAGTTGGTCCACAAATCTTTTCTTGTGCATTTCCTCTTGAATGAATGCAACTGAGAAAGCAGATAGGTTCTAACAGAAGAGATCCATAAAAGTTGTAAGGGTCATCCTGCACCATCAATTTGCTATCGCTTTACAAACTATAAGGTACAGCCTCATGGCTGTGTGAGTTCTTCACTTTCCTCAGCCTTAGCTCCCCCATCTATACCACATCTCCCTTGCTGGGTCACTGTAAGAAAGAAAACGGAGCTAGAGTTAACACTGAAAAGGTGTGTAGTAGGCACGCGAAAAACAAGGCAAAACAAGCTGTGCACTCACTGTCAATTTTCTGTATTCCAGTAAAAACATTTATGGCTTGAGAGCATATTGTCCGCGCTGGAGGGAAAAAGGGCAAAATAGATCATGCCAAGTCCTAACATTTTCTCACTTCAGTTTTCTCAATGCAATTGAGCGTCGGGCTCAGGGGTTCTAAGTTCTAGATCTGGACTTATAAAAGCTAGGGTACTACAGATGATTAGGATTTCCTAAGTACGACTAGATTTTCCCCATTTACTAAAACGCGAGGGTAAGAAATAGAGAATATAGGCCTTAAGGCTCAGGCTCCCAGGCAGCGGCTCAAAGGGGCGGAAATCTCCAGGAAGAAGAGGAGGCTGGAAAGAGGGCGGGCCGGAAGAGATCGGACCAATGACGCGGCGGGCGGGATTGGAATTCCCGCCTCTGGGCAGCGTGCGCGCGCACCACACACGCACGTACGTACGCACGCACGCTGCGGAAGCGCGCGCGCAGGCCCAGCCCTCGTCGCCGCCGCCATTTTAGCTCCTGGTTCGGGCCGCACGGTGTGGGCTGTTGTAGCGGGCGGGGTGGGGGTCCTCCAGAGTTAAGTAGCTGTCCTCTACTGTGCCCATACGGTAGCCAGCTTCTTGTTTTTCTTCCTTTACAACCGCCCGCTCCAAGAGTGCGAAGATGTCCAAGCGCCACCGGCTGGACCTGGGGGAGGATTACCCCTCCGGCAAGAAGCGTGCGGGGACCGATGGGTAAGCGAGGCCGGCGGCGCGCGGCAGCGGCTCGGGCTTTGTTGGGGTCCGGGCGGGGAGCGGGCTGGGCCTGGCCGGGCCGAGCGGGCCCGGAGCCCGAGCCTTTGTTTTCTCCTGGGCTGGGTTCATCCGCGGCTGGTCGGGACCGAGCGGCGTCCGTCCGGCCCGGTCGGCAGAGGGGAGAGGCCCGGCGCGGACACGAGGGCGCCGTCTTTTCCAGGCCCCGCCGAGCGAGGGTCAGTTCGGATGGGGTCGGGCGGGGGCGAAGCGCGGCCCTCGTGGTGTCCGTCTCGGAGTAAGGCCCGGAGCCTGGGGCGAGAGTGGGGGAGGGCGGTGGGTGTGAGGCGGGGGCGCGGCCGGGCGCGGCGGATTCCTGGGTAGGCCGGGCGCGGGAGCGGAGCGAGCTCCAGGGTAGTTCTGGGGAAGGGAGCGGGAGAGCCTGGCCGGGAGGAGGGAGATGGCTGCAGGGCGGGCGGTTTGGGGCGGCCGAGCTTGGCGTTTGGCGGGAGACAGCGTGCCTCGGTCCATTCAAACGCTGCGAAGTAGGTACTAGTCGAACTTCCGCCCTCTACCTACGCTCCCGCCATCTCCTTTTTTCCCTGCCTTGGTTAAAGTAGTGGTTACTGAGCATCCCTGGGGTGGAGATTAGAACGCGTTCTTTTCTCCCCCCAGTAAGTTATTTTCTATCCTCTCATTTAGATCTTTCCCAGAAGTGTCTTAGTATTTTTGGAAATAGATCGCCCCACTGAGAGTTGAAATACATCGACACATGATGTTCCGGATGCCTTTGACTTAGCCTTTGCTTAAAGATACACAGGCATTTACCAGCGATTGCATCAAAATCACTTCTTGTCCAGTTGCATGTTGTTACTTCTGCAGTGCAGAGGTCTCTTTGAATAATTCAGGCAAAAAAAAAAAATACACGTCTGAATATCCAGATACTTGGCATGCTATCATTTTATTGTGTGTATGTAACTTCTGTGAATTTTTGCTCACCAAAAGTTCGTCATTGGGGTTGTTTTCCAGGCATCTGTTGAGTTTCAGTGTGGAGTGTAAGCCAGGATAGTATGTACTCTTTGATGCCTTCCTATATATTGAATTATTAAATAGAAAGCAGAACTAGGTCACGTTTTAATTTTGTAGATTTCTTTAGGTTAAAACATTAGACATTGTGATAATACAGTGGCATTGCAATGCTCTCCTTAGGCTGCCCTTCCCATCCTCCATAACCCGCAAATACTAGTGTATTTGCGTTATGTGTCACAAACCTTTAGAGCTGGATGCAATTTAAGGGGATACTCAAGGAACGAGAAATGGAGACCAGAGATTAGGTGGCTTGTAAAAATTTACACAGTTTACAGCAGGATCTAGAACCCTGTTTTTTACATTTTCACTGTTCAGCGCTCAGCCTAATAATGTAATTAAGAGTCATTACAGCATATTTTAATGGCACTTATAATGGGTTGGTAAAGTAAGGAACACTTGATTCTTGATTCCTCTGCTGCAAAAATAAATTGGTTGTCATCTGGCTAAGATGCACTTGATGTCACCCAGATTGGAACAAAGTATATGGGGAGGGAATGAGTTCACTCATTTGTATGTGTGCACCATTTAAAATGCTTTCCTTGACATTAGTGGTCCCATGAAATGTGTATGTGGTTGTTTCCTTTCTCTTCTAAAAACAGATCCCTTAGTAAGAATGTGTACTTTTTGGGTCTTTGTATATTGACATTTGCGTGTAGATAAAGGAGGGGTCATCTTTAGAGTAATGCCTGAGTTCTGAGAAATTCTGGGGAGGTTTTAATACTGATTTCTGTATCAGTTGAGTGCCATTTCTTTTTTTCTTTTCTTTTTTTTTTTTGAGACAGAGCCTCAAGCTGTCACCCTGGATAGAGTGCTGTGACATGACAGCTCACAGCAACCTCCCAATTCCTGGGCTCAAGTGAGTCTCTTGCCTCTGCCTCCCAAGTAGTTGGAACTACAGGCGTCCGCCACAACGCCCAGCCATTTTTCGTTTGCAACCATCATTGTTGTTTGGCGGGCCCAGGCTGGATTCGAACCCACCAACTTAGGTGTATGTGGCTGGCGCCTTAGCCCATTGAGCCACAGGCACCGAGCCTTGAGTGCCATTTCTAATAGAAATGGTTTTATTTAGCAGTTGGTTTGCAGTGTTTATTAGCACTCAGGTTTTTATTAAATCCCTGGTAGGTGGTTTTGTCTGAGAGCATGGCCCTGTCTCAAAAGCTACTGCTAAACAGGACTGTCCATTTCTCCAATAATGAGAAGGCAGAGCAATTCAGTGGGCTATTTCACTCCAAATTAATGCTCCAAACTATATAAAGTTTTATTTACTATTGGCATATTTTAGCTTTTAAGTCAGGTGAAGTAGTAGATTTCTGTTATGTATTCTGACTTCATTCTTTTCTCCATCAACACACGAAATTTTCATTATATACTCCCTGCTAAACAACTTATTGTTCAAGTATGGAAAACCTTTTTGAAATAAGGGACATTTTTCATTTTATGTTGGTTTTTGATACTCGTGATTAAGCGTTTTCCTTTTAATTGCAGAAAAATGAAACTAATATATTAGTGCTATGATAACATGTAGAGTACATGCTATGCACTTACTAATCTAGGTGTTTTATATGTAATAAACATATTTTTACTCTGATTATATGTAGTAGGTGAGGTTAAATAACTTTCCCCAGGGAACACAAGAAAAGTCTGTACACAGAAGTATAAAGAAAAAGGCAATAAATTTCCTGAAATTATCTCTATTCTTGGAAGAACATTTTTTGGTGAACATTTTATTAAGATCACTGTGTATTTACTCACAAATATGAGCTATAATATTAAGTACCAGTGGAATTTTTCAGTGTGTGTCATTTTGTGCTTTTTTTTCACTTAGAAAAAAAGTGGGGGAAAAAAAGCACTTGTCCTTTTCATTGACTCCATAGTATTCCATTTGTAAAGGTGCATCATAAATTATTAACCTATCTCCTGTGTGTTTATGTAGTTTCCCAGTCATTTTGTAAATGAAAAATATGAACATCTCGATAGATAAACATTTGTGAACACATATCTTTAGAAGAAGTTCCTGGAAATAAGATTGCTGGATAAAAACCAGTTGCTTATTTAAAATATTCCTATTTAGATGGCCAGTGTACGTCTTCATTACCAGTACTTAAGTGTCAGTTATTCATGTAGGATTTTAAAGTAGTATTGTAACTTAAAAGAAAATCTTCAGTGATAACTTGTATTTATTGGGCATTTTCAATGTGCCAGGCAGTGTTTAGGTATACTACGTGTTAACTCATTTAATCCTTTTTTATAATCCACAAATCATTTAAAAACCAGATTTTATAGATAGAATAAAAATAATATAGGTAGGTTTTAAGAGGGACAAAAATCAGTTATAATTGGTTAGCTTACCATTTGTGTAATTGGGGGAACCATCCTAGAGAATAAATGCTTGTTCCTACTGTGTTACTGATAAAGTCATGCTTTGCTTAGTGTTGGGGATAAGTTTTGAGAAATGTGTCCTTAGGCAAATCCACTAGCATTTGAACACTATAGAGTAGTAGTTACACAAACAGGGGATAGTATAGCCTGTTTGCGCCTGTGCTGCAAACCTGTATAGCATGTCACTTTACTGAATAAATACATGGTGGGAACTTGTAACATAGTGGCAAGTACGTGTATCTAAACAAAGAAAAGGTAAAGTAAAAATACTACAGTATTATGGGACCACCACCATCCATGCAGTCAATTGACCAAAATGTTACAGGTACATGATTGTATTTGGAGCATAGGAAATTTGACATAAGTTTAATATGGTGGCTACATAATTTTAACATTTTAAATGACCATACTAGTTTTGTATGTTATAGATGAGGGAGGAATAATGAAGATAACTTCAATATTGACTGGGTCTATACACCTTGTGGCAAGTTTGTCTGCTATAGGACTTGATCTGAAGTAAACTGGATTAGTAGAATGAATAAGCACAGATTATTTTACTTTATGACCACTGTCAGCCCACCTCATGGGCAGCCTTAAACTAAACACATAAACATGAGCAACCTGCAATCATTCTGCTTCTGGGGATTTCTAGTATAGATTATTTTAAAATTACCGTGTGTGGGGGCCCATCTCTGGTAACTAGAAGTAGCTAACCCAAATTCGGTATTTAAAATTGACCTAAGTTTAATATGGTGGCTACCTATATAATTTTAACATTTTAAATGACTTAATAGTGTATTTTGCTATGTATAATATGTTCCTGTATATAATGCACACCCACACTTTTGGCCTAAACTTTCAGGAAAATGCCATTCAAGAAAGTGTCCAGCTCTTGGCCAGGATAGACATATCTGGGGAGGGCTAACACTTCCCTGATAAATGCATCTTGTACCACCTTCCCACAGCTGTATGCTCTAATCTTCCTGGACCCCTTCCCTCCCTGCCAAGACGGCCACGTGCAAGGTCTTGTAGGTGGCAGCTTCTGAGGCAACAGGTGGGTCACTGGGGCCTGCACAGGGGTCCTGTCTGTGGGGTCTTGGGGCTTCTGCATGGCTGTGGCTCACCTCATCAGCCCCACCACCACCCCTTCCCCTGATTGAGACACCGAAGCCACAGCAGCCCACGAGATCCTGGATCTTGTTGCACTGGAACCCCCGGAGACCTGCTAGGATCCTTAGGCACACTACCCATGTATGATGTACACTATTATTTTTTCCTGAGAAATTTGGGCCAAAAGGTGCACATACACAGCAAAATATAGTCAGTGAAGCTTGCTTTGTCTAGATTTCATTTTATGGTTGACCAAGGTATGTAGGTTTATAGAGTATTTCTAATGTTTTATTATTGCTATTATGGCTGAGATGTAAAAGTAAACCATGACAAAGGAATAAAAGTTTTAAATATTTTCTTTATAAAGCAATATGTGCTTATTGAACCAAATAGGGAAAGTGCTGGAGATTATCGCTAAGAAAATAAGCTCAGCTATAATCCATACTTGTATAGATTACACTTTTGAGATACTGATTATGTATAACATTGTACTATGCTGTTTTTACTTAGAGCATAGAACATTTTCTTGTGGCAAGGAAAGACTATTTGTAGTAAATTAAAAGAGTCAAGCAAAACTATTAATTACTGTAACACTGTAAGGTGTTGTGGTTTTTATCCATTAGCAGTGTTCTTACTGTATCTCGAATATTCTTTCAGTGCAAAAAATAGCTTTTCACATAACATGAAGGAGACTCTGGTAAAGATCGTGATGCTGTCTGTTGCCTGGTTAGGCCCTTTCATCCACTTTATTCTTAATATCTAGTGTCTGTGACTTCTTGTCCATGTAGGAGTTTTACTTACAAGATGCGGAGTTCTTATATTGTCTCATCTTATGTTAAAGGTTGTGGAAAGAGTTTGCGCATTGTCAAGGAAGGGAAAGATGTTTATGGGGGAGCATGGGGCCTCTGTAATGGAAGTTCTTTTTTTTTTATTACTTTTGATAGTTACAGAAACAATTGAGTTTTATCTGTTTATTCATTTGGTCGTTGGACATTTATACTCTTTTTTAAAAATATAATGCTACCATGAGAATTTTGTATAAAATTTGGGATCTGAATTCTCTATTTTTATTTTTAGGAAGGATCGAGATCGTGACCGGGATCGTGAAGATCGGTCTAAAGATCGAGACCGAGAACGTGATAGAGGAGATAGAGAGCGAGAGAGGGAAAAAGAAAAGGAGAAGGAATTGCGAGCTTCTACTAATGCTATGCTTATCAGTGCTGGATTACCACCTTTAAAAGCTTCCCATTCAGCTCACTCAACCCATTCGGCACATTCAACACATTCTGCTCATTCAACACACACAGGGCATGCAGGGCACACGTCACTTCCACAGTGCATTAATCCATTTACCAACTTACCCCATACTCCTCGATACTATGATATTCTAAAGAAACGGCTTCAGCTCCCTGTTTGGGAATATAAGGATAGATTTACAGATATTCTGGTTAGACATCAATCCTTCGTACTGGTTGGAGAGACTGGGTCTGGTAAAACAACACAGGTGAGTTATTGTATATCGTGGTACATATTTTATTGATGTTTACTAAGTGTTGCTTGTTTGATGCTGTTGGTCGTTCCCATTGTCTGTCTCGTAGAACATTTTGAAGAACAGTTGCTTTGATGTTTAATAATTTTTCGTGACTTTCAGAGTGGAAATCCAGTAGGAAGTCCCTGTCTTCCTTCAGTCTGTGGATGAAAATAGCAGTACCATTTTTTTCCAATTTTATTACCTTAGATATTGCAAAGTGATGCTTTCCTACCCATTTTGCTTTGGGACAGTACAGATGAGGGACCCACAAAATTTATTTTCCAGTGCTTTGGTGGGCAAATCTGGACCATTGAGTGATTTTGTTTTTATTGTTTGTTTTTTTATTATAACTCTTTGAACCATTTGAATATTATATATTTTTTTAAAAAAAACATAATGTGTTGGAAAGCATACAGTCTATACCTATGACTTTCATTTATCTAGTCAACTCCCCCCCCCACCCTGCTGTGGAACTTAAAACTGTCACTAATGCTCAGTAATATATTTAGGATATTTTTCAAACATGAATGGGTTGTTAATTTACACCTAGACTTAAGGTTTATAGGCATCTAGCCTGTCCCTAATAGTTCTTTTGCATGGGCAAGTATGTAGGAGGTGAGAATTGCTGGGTCTGAAGATAAATTGTAATTGTGGTATATACAGCTAAATAGCCCTCCTTAGGGAGCATATCACTTTACCCTTCCATGAGCATATATGAGAGCACATGTGGGAAACTCTTAGAATATACCACTGAACTTGAATTTTATAAATCTGACAGGTGAAAAGTGATATTTTGATTGCTTTTTAATTTGCATTTTCTTGTTATGAGCAACAGGTTAACCATCTTTTCATATTCTTGAACCTGAATCATTGGTTAGAAATTTTCTAAAATGTAGCAATCCCTAGCCATTGTAGGAAATTCAGTTAAGTTTTGAACTGAACTTAATAAGGAGCTGTCTTACTATGCAGAGATGATTGTTAATATACTATGTTTCCTATTGACATATATCTTCATACTTACGAACCTATGGTACAATTGAGCGTACTGCATATACAGTTTATCTTTTTTGTAAATTATGTGTGCTACAGATCAGTTTTGAGTATTTTGTGGAAACATTTTGCAGGCTACTATAGCAATCAAAATAGGGACTCTTTAAAGACCAAGCCTTAGTGAGTTTAATTTTTCTTTTTTAATGAGGGAAAACTTAGTGTTGATATTAGGAAATGAAATTGTTAAGTTTTAGAAAGCACACGAAAGGCTGTACTTATTCCTTTCATAGTATTTTTACTATTTATTTGAAATGTTTTACCACTTGGCATAATATAAGTAGCAGCCATTTAATTGGCACTTGGGTAAAGATAGGCACTGTGTATGTTAATGTATTGTTTCATTTAAGTTATTCTACAGCCCTGCAAGGAAGGTTTTTACCCACATTTTACAGATCAGCAAAATGAGGCTTATATTTATAAGAAACTTAAGTTTAGTGGGTTGCCATGGTTTATGTAGTTTATGGGTTTAAGTGGGCTCAATGTGTTAAAAACTTTGCCCCTTTGTCTTATAGCTAAAGTTACATTTATTTCATAATGCTATTCTGTGCTGTGGTATGGTCAGCCTCATCTCAGAGATGAGTTTATAAATAGTGTAGAAAAAGGTCAAGTCAACTTGAAACAAGCAGTCATGATTATTTGGATTGGGGGAGGTCACTTAGATATTTAGAATTGCAGGGCATTTGGCGGGTAGGGGCTGGGTGGTGGTGGTGTCAAAGGGAAACCAGTTTTAAAAGTTAACTTTATCCACAGCCTTTTGGCACACTCAAGAGTAGTCAACCATTTTGTTGGTTATTTCTTTGTGCTTATGAGAAAATGAACTTCTTCTAAAGTAATGACTCTAACTTTTGGCAGACCCCCAGTAAAGGCATTTCATATTGTTACTTAATATTGGCATACCGCATAACCATATAAGAATTTGAATCTAGTTCAGCTGAAAGGAAAGCATTTTATGCACTGGGTAGAGTGTAGAGAGTATATGTAGGGAAGGTGGCGCAGGTGACCCTGGAACTGTACATTGAGTGCCAGTACGTCTTGATGTAGATTGGGAAGCCATCAGATCTTTTAAGGTAGAGGGGAGTGGCAAAGAATGTTTACAAAAAAATGTCTTACCTAGTGAGCATTTTGATGACAGACAATTTAAGAGGTTTTAACTGTTTGAAGGGCAATAGCAGTGGAAAATAAAGGCTGGATTGGAGTCAGGATGTTAACTGTTACACAGTAGGGCATATGGAAGGAATTATAAGTATTTGGAGGAAGGTGAGAAATGGTTTTGCTTTTGACCATGTTCAATTTGAAATACTGATAAAGTAGTCATTCTTTAGGTGGAAATGACAATTTAGGTTGGGGATGAGAGCAGGAGTTAAGTTGACTTTGGTGTATTGGTGACATTGGTAGTATTAGAAACTATGAGAAAACTTAGGACCACTCAGGATAATGTATAAAACAAGAGCAGAGGGCCAAGGATCAGTTTTTTATTTATTTTAACTTTATTTTATTTTTAGAGACAGAGTCTCACTTTGTCACCCTTGGTAGAGTGCTGTGGCGTTATAGCTCACAGCAACCTCCAGCTCTTGGGCTCAGGCGATTCTCTTGCCTCAGACGCCCGAGTAGCTGGGACTACAGGCGCCTGCCACAATGCCCGGCTATTTTTTGTTGCAAGTTGACCGGGGCCAGGTTTGAACCACCACCCTTGATATATGGGAGCTGGCACCCTACTCACTGAGCCACAGGTGCCACCCAAGGATCAGTTTTTTAAAAGATGGCTTCAGGTGGAGGAAGGGAAGAAGCTAAATAGTTTTAGAAGAACTGATTCCTGGCTTAAACAAGCCAGTAGTTTATGTATTTCAGGACCTGCTTCCCTTCCTATTGCTATTTTCCTTTGAAATGTGGATAGATACATTAACTGAGTGGTTGTCCAGATCTTGCCTGGGAATTCTTAAAATTAAATCTCTGAAACCTTTTTAAGGTCCCAGAATTGTTTTTACATACTTTAAACAAAACAAAATATTACCAGTATGTTGTCTTGTAGAAGCAGGTAGGAGAATCCACCTATCTTATATTAAGATAGATATTAGAGATCTGTAAAAATGTAAGGCAATTGGTTTGATTTTTGAGATAGTCTCACTCTTTTGCCTGGGCTAGAGTACAGTGTTGTCATCATAGCTCACTGCAATCTCAAAGACCTGGACTCAAGCAATCCTCCTACCTCAGCCTCCCAAGCAGCTTGGACTACAGGTACACACTGTTGGCAGTTAGCTAATTTTTGTGTTTTTGCTCAAACTGGTCTCAAACTCCTTGATGAAAGCACTCCCCCAATCTTGGCCTTCCAAAGTGCTAGGATGAGCTGCCACTCTTGGCTTAAGTTTTTTTTGGTTTGAAAAATACAGTTATGTTGGGGAATTAAGTCCATTCTCTTCCCCACTGTGAGACCATGTTTCAGTCATCTCCATTTTAGAAAAATGTAGTTATTTTTCATAGGAAGTGTTATTTGTGTTAACATAGATTGGATTTTTATTGTTAGGAATTAGTATAGTTTAGCAGTTTTTCAACTTTAATTTCCTAACACAATAAATCCCTTAGATTTGACATCCTTATTATTTTGAATGTAAGGAGGTTCTGAGATTAGAAGTTTCAGAATTGCTAAATTAACCATAATGTTTTGTTTTTGAAGTGAGAATAAGCTATCCTTTTCACTGAGTGAATTCAAAAATCTGTGAACGTTCTTGCCATGAGAGTTCTCAATTAATATTAAATACCTTTTTTTTTGCCAGTGAATGTTTTTGAATTTTATTTTGATAGGTCTTTTAAGGTACACTTCACTTTGGTAAGAGGGTTGCTGAAATAAGGTATCTTATTTACCTACTTACGTGTCTGTCTCTCTATATAAAACCTTCAGAAAACCACTTAAACATGGGTCTATGGGTTTAGCAATTAGGGAGACACTGCTATTTTTGTTTAGTATTTTTGTTCATTTAAAACCCTTCAAAGGATTGGTTCTCAACCTTCCTAATGCCGCGACCCTTTAATACAGTTCTTGTGGGTCGTGACCCATAGTTTGAGAACTGCTGCTTTAAAGATATGTATTCTTAGAGAAGTAGCATAATCATCCCCCCTTGAGAGTTGTTTATTTGTGTGAGCAACCTGACTAAAATTTAATACAGTAGAACCAATATTAACAACCAAAATTCTTTATGTCAAGTATCACTATTAAAAAAGCCCATGTTTCCATGGTGTTAGAGTCTTAAGTCTTTGGGAAACTTTGATGGAGACCAGTCATCTCATAGCAGTGGATTTCTGTTTTATGTGGTAAACACTTTACATTTTCCCCATGGTTCTTTTCCATTTAAGTGACTAGGGAGGAACTGTAAAAGCAGAGGATCTATTAGCATCTGTTGATGATGAAACAGAAGGAAGGGAGGAAATGTACTGTCAATCAAGACAACCAACTGGTGCCTAGAAATTCCCCCTTCTACCTTTATGCGCTTCTTATTTGGGAAAGTGCTCTTGCTCTGGGTCCTGCTTTTTTTTTTTTTTTTTTTTTTTGAGACAGAGCCTCAAGCTTTCACCCTGAATAGAGTGCTGTGGCATCACAGCTCACAGCAACTTCCAATTCCTGGGCTCAAGCGAGTCTCTTGCCTCCACCTCCCAAGTAACTGGGACTACAGGCACCCACCACAACGCCTGGCCATTTTTTGGTTGCAGCCATCATTGTTGTTTGGTGGGCCCAGGCTGGATTCGAACCCACCAGCTCAGATGTACGTGACTGGCACCTTAGCCCGCTGAGCCACAGGCGCCGAGCCAGTCTTGTTGGTTTTTGAGACTGGAAAGTCCTGAAATTGACTTTTAAGATGATACCTAAGGTGTTGGCCATTGTGCAGACTTTTCTGAAGGAAGAGTTAGTGCTAGGAGATAGTTTCTGGTGGCTTATAAACCAAATTTAGAATTGAATGAAAAGTATAGCTTTAGGCCAGGCACAGTGGCTTGCGCCTATAATCCCAGCACTCTGGGAGGCTGGATGGATCACCTATGATCAGCAACTCAAGACCGTCCTGAGCAGAGTGAGACCCCATCTCTAAAAATAGTTAGGAGTTGTGGTGGTTTCAGCTACTCCAGAAGCCGAGTCAAGAGAGTTTGAGCCCAGGAGTTTGAGGTTGCTGTGAGCGATGATGATATGGCACTCTACAGAGGGCAATAAAGTGAGACTCTATCTCAAAAAAAAAAAAATATATACAGCTTTATAGCTATAAGGAGGGATGATTTCTACTTTTACCTGCATTTTGTAACTCAAATTATATAGGAATTTAAAAGCTATACTTTCTTGGAATATTTATGGACGCTAACATTGCTGTCATTTGTTAAGTAGAATTTGTTGTAAGTTGGATTTTTTTCATTGTACAGAGAAATATCTATTGAAGGGACAGTTCACAGCAAAGCCAGATTGGACCTACCCCATTCTAGAATATAATTTGTGTCATATCAATATTATACAAAACCCTTCCTCGGCTGAAAAGAGCTTTGTGTTATTATAAGTTACAGTTATAAATAATTCTCTTAGTCATATGTCTAATTGAATTTTGTTTTTAATTATTGGAATGAGATAAAGTGCTTTATGTTAAAAGTACTTGATGTTCAGGCAGAGCAGGATTAATTTAAATGTGAAATTATTTGATAGATCCCACAGTGGTGTGTGGAATATATGCGATCATTACCAGGACCCAAAAGAGGAGTTGCTTGTACCCAACCCAGGAGAGTGGCTGCAATGAGTGTGGCTCAGAGAGTTGCTGATGAAATGGATGTGATGTTGGGCCAGGAAGTTGGTTACTCCATTCGATTTGAGGACTGCAGTAGTGCAAAAACCATCCTTAAGTAAGTATTACATCTTTAAAAATGAATGCTTTTCTTCCTCTGCTTGTAGTTTTATGCCACTAGATAGGGAACTTTGCTAGCACATGACCAAAGTCATCCAAATTTGGAATAGAATCGTCTAAAGTAGACCTTCTTAGACTTGCTAGATGGCTTTTTAATATAAATTCTGTTTTTTAGTAGTAAGATAACATAGCTATTCAGTAAAAATGAAGTTGAGTTCACATTTTAACTGGTTTGTATAGTAAGTGAAACTTACTAATACTCTAAAATGTGTTAGTACATGCATTTTGATATATTATTTAAATGTGATGGATAAGTAAAGTGATAATATCTTAGTAAAAGCTGCTTTTTAAAGAATGATGTGTAGGATGGAATATGATTTGGGGGACAGGGGACTTTTGATGTTAATTATGCAGCTATTACTGTGCATATGTTATAAGCTAAAAGGAGGAATTTTTTGTACTGTAATATACTCTTGGAGGCTCCTCAAGGTCCTTGTCTTCTTTTACAGTTGTGGTGTACATGAATACCGTATTGAGCTTTTTCACATGTTTTAACTTCCTTAATTTTTTAATCCTCATCTTACACGTTCAGTCTATATAAGCAATATTTGTTGCCTAATGGGCATTCTTTTGAAAATCTTACTTTCCTCTTGTTGCTTCTGATTATCTGTGTTTATGTGACATTTTAAGTCAGTTTTAGAAAGGATTCTTTGAGTTGGGGCAGTGGCACGTGTCTGTATTGACGACTGCTTAGAAGGCTGAGGTGAGAGGATTGTCAGGCCATGAGTTTGAGGCTTCAGTGTGTTATGTTTGTGCCTATGAATAGCCATTTCATTCTAGCATGCACAACATAGTGAGAGCCCATCTCTTTAAAAAGTAAAATGATTTCTTTGTCACAATGCATTCTTTTCCTAGAGATTGTTTTTAAAAGACATTTCGGACAGAATGTTACATGGTCAGTGATGGATGTCTTCAGTGGCATATAAATACAGTGTTAATGAAACAAGAGTCTTAAATAATTTTTTTTTTTAACCATGTATTTTGTAGGAATTTTTAAGTGTACGCAGGGACTTCAACCATGTCAACCTTGTTTTATCCATATCCCAATCCTTTCCCTGTCCCAACTTATTTTTGAAGCAAATTATAGATTCCATTTTTTTATATAAATGTTTTGGTGAGTATCAGATAAAGTTTCCAAAAATGTAACTGTACCACAACTATAAGAAAAATTCTTTAATCAAAATAATGATTGACCACTAGTTCTGTGTCAGTTTCTTACATTAGTTCTTTGATTTTTATTTCATTTTATTAGAACTTAATAATTCTTATTAACTATGAATTAATATGAATACTCATATCAGTTAAAGTACTTAAATCAGCTTGTCTTTAAGACTTTATGAGGTGTTTTTTTTTTGGCTTAACCCAAATTTTTATTGTTTGTTAAGTAATTTCACATTGATCATTTGTAATTACAGAATAATTACATCACTAAAATCATAGCTTATTATTTTATACTACTTTAAAATGAAGATAATGACAAGGACTTGAGCATAATAAAGGGTAGATTTTACTCAGCTTTACTAGGAATATCATTCTAATATTTGATACATTTTGCATTGAAATTTCTTGGGTAAGCAACCCTAGGATGGCTTAGTTGAGTAAAGAGAACAGAATTGGGAAATTGGGATGAGAGACAGTTAAACGTAAGTGTTGGGACTGTGTATGTGTACAGTAGGAAGTAGAGGATAGGCTTTCAAAAGATGTATGATTGTGAAAGATTATGGTTCAGTTGATAGAGAATGGGAGTAAGACATAAGATAGCTCAAAAGTGAGAGTATTTTTGGAGCAGTTCCCAGAGATAGTAATGAAACTTCCATTTAAAATTATTCCTGATGGGATAAAGCCTTTGATATTCCTTCTTGAATCTACTGAAAAGCTAAGAGATAATCTGGCATTGTCTTTAATATTAGTAAAAGAGTGTATTACTACCATAAGTTACCCCAAAAGGAAATAAAATGTTCAAATGTAACCGTCTCCTATTTGGAGAAGAAGGCTGCTGGTAGTTTTAACTAATAGGAATACTTTGTTAAATGCTGAAACCCTAGATATATTTTGAATAGTTGTTTGTCAACTCACGGAGAATCCATATATTAAAAACAAACATATACAGCGAAAGCCTTAACTTACTGAAGATCTGTTACATAGTTCATTGGGTAAGAAGAGTGACTATCAGTACTCTCTGGTAGTTATTTCCATATATTAGTCACCTAATAAATAAGTACCTTCTATGTGTCAGGCAGTGCTAGGTATAGTTATAAGAAGTAAATCTGGTCCCAGTCTCTATAAAGCAAATAAAAATATAGATTAAAAAATTTCAAATTGTGATTAAGATTCTGAAACAGAATGTTGGGGTTTATATGAAAAAAAGATAATTTAAGTTAGATTAGTAAAGAGTTAAATGAAAGTAATGGTTAGCCAGACAGTCTCAAAAATCTTGAGAAGAGAACGAAAAGGAAATAGAGTCTAGTGCTCAGCCTCTAGGGTCACAGCGCCTGAGTTGTGTCCTATCTCTGCCACTTATTAGCTGTGACCTTTGGCTGACTGTTAATTAGCCTTCCTGTGCTTAGTGATTTTTTCAGAAGGTGGCGCTGATACTTCATAGGGTTCGGAGATAAAATATGGTATCTTAGAGTACTCCTGGCACTTAGACTTCACATACATATATAGCTCAGTTGTTTACCGTAACAAAGCCATGTGTTTTGGCATCTGGTCTTCAGCATTTCAGGTTTCTAAGAACAGATTACAAATGGGTATTGATACTTTATTTTTGTTTTCTTTTTGCTGAATTTGTTAGATTAGAACACTAAAACATTGTAGATTGCAGGTTATTCAAAATATGTTGCCTTTCCCTGTAAATGATGACTGGTGGCCACTATGAAGATTAGTATTTATCTTTTTTTTGAGATAGAGTCTTGATCTGTTGCCCCAGGCTAGAGTGCTCTGGGTCATAGTTTACAGCAACCTCCAACTCTTGGGCTCAAGCAATCCTCTGTCCTCAGCCTCCTGAGTAGCTGGGACTACAGGCACCTGCCACAACACCCAGCTAGACAAGGTCGGTATTTGTCATACTATGTAATATTTTTTTTTAAGAGTATGTCAAATTGAACTTGGGCCTGTGTAAGTCATTGTGGACTCCTTTATTATTGAAAAGAACGGTAAATATGTAGGGACCCTCTACTGGTATCAGTGGCATTTTACTGACTTAGTTAAGGAGGTAAGCTGTGAAACAATTTGAAGGTAATTTGAATGGATAGATGATTTCACAGAGGAGGGTGTATTTCATCTGAGTTGAGAAGGATGGGGAGAGACTTCAGCAATTAGACTAGCAGCAGCAAATAGTGTAAATCATTTTCCGGTACTCTAGGTAGATGAACTAGGTTATAATGTTTCAGTAATACCCATATGGCACCCTAGGTCTAAATACTTAAGAATTCTATTTTTTAAATAGTTGGGTCCTAACAACTTAAGTATTTTAAGTTTCTTTTAAAAATACATGTACATTGAAAAAAATATCCTTTTTTTCCATTCTTAAATAACCATTATTTGCCAGTGTGTCTGCACCATTTGAGTACTACAGGTTTCTCAAATGTTGACATCAGATTAGGCACTACTCTGCACTTTTATACGCTACTCACTTTTTATAACAGTGACTTTCAAAAATCTAGTTTCACAATGATGATGTGATGGAAAGGAATGTGTGACACAGTGTTATAACTTTGAACTGAAATTCATAGTCCTGCAGTGTCCTACATGTTAATATAGAAAACAGTAAAAGATTTGTGTTCAATCATTAAGAGAACATACTCTAGGTTATTATTTAGCATTGAACAGATTGAATTGACAATTAAACTGTACCATATTGAGTGACCTGTCTGTACCCAAAAAAAGTGGTTTAAACCTTCTGTTGGCTGGGGAAATGAGCATAGATGTTAAGGTTATAGTATTCTAAACTTGAATTGTGAAAGCCTATACCACGGGTAGCGGGTGATACGTAGCCTAATCTTGAGGAGATTGTAATATTGAATAAAAAAAGGTCTTTTCTTTAAACTACTGTGTTTACATGTGTCAGGTTTCTTCGACGTTTTCTTTACATAACTTCATAAACTGAGAAACTTAGTGCTAGCCATTTTTATTACACACACAGAAGGCATCTTAAAAGTTAGTGCTCAATCTGAGGGTTGATTGCAAAAGTAGCCAGGTTATCTCAAACTGGGTTACATGTAAATGAATAGATGTCAATACTGTTTTGTTTTCTGTGGCATGCAAAAGTAATTGATAATAGAATAAATTATTTTGATATAGGAAAGTAATTTGTGATGACCTTATTGTAGCTATTGACTTACTATGATAGCATTTACTGTGAGCGTGTTAAAATATTCTTAGCTTTACTTTGTAATTGATCATTTTGTAGTGCTGGCATTGTGAGGGATGGTGTCTTAGTCTTTTTCGGCTCCTATGTACAAAATACTGTAGATTGAGTAGCTTATAAAAACCCCAAATTTATTTCTTATAGCATTGGAAGCAGAACAGTTCAAGATCAAGGTGCTGGCAGATTTGGTATTAGGCGAGGATTGGATTCCTGGTTGATAGATGGCTTCAGCTTTGTCTTTTTGTGGTGGATAGAAATAGTGAACTCCTTGGGGCCAGTTACAAGGCTGAGCTGTCATGAGCTAATTACCTCCCAGAGGCTCCACCTCTTAAAATTGTCACTTTTCAGGGGTTAGGATTTCAGCATAAATTGGGGGGGAAGATAGTTGAGACTATAGCAGGTAGGTAGGATGTTCTGGCTCACCAACCATACTGAATAGTGAAGAGAGCTATAGTGAATAAAAGCACTACAATACTGTCATCTGAAATAGTTCCTAGTGAATGAAAGCTATTTTAGCTTTTTGTCATTCTTCTGTGTCACTTTGTTGACATTCTGAAAGTATTCTACAGATAAAGGCTTCCAGGGGCCCATGTAGATTATTTGAGGCCTATTTTAATTTCTATAATATTAATTGTAATATTAAAGAAATTACTAATCTTTTTGTCCAGGTATATTGATGTGGGTAAGCTTTTCTTTATATTAGGGGCATTTTCAGGTTGTTTTCAAGTTGACTAGTTAATCTAAAATTTGCTGCAAGTAGTGAAGGTTGTATACCTTTAGCATTTTAACGTAAAAGCTATTGATTCATTTATCAATTTGTTAAAGTTAGACCAACACCATTTTGTTGCATGTGGGCCTTTTGTTTGGAGTTTCACTTAATTTTTAAGATGGAATTGAAAGTTTAAAAACTTGTAAAATAAGCAGGTATTGTTATTCTGGGCTTCAAGAGACTTAAGTGTTTTAGAATGCTAGGATTCCAGGCTCCTGTTAGTCTCTTAAAAGAGCCGTTTCACACATTCCATAGTTTTCTGTGTGTGACTTGTTCCAAAATTTTCTGAAGCGTGCAGTTTAGGGTTCATAACATACATAAAGACACACAGGGTGGCCATAAAGTTTATGTACAATTTAAATAGTTACAACTTTTTTTTGTCCCCCCAAACACAGTCTTACTTTGTCACCTGGGCTAAAGTACCATGGCCTCAGCCTAGCTCACAGCAACCTCAAACTCTTGGGCTCAAGCAGTCCTCTCTCAGTCTCCTGAATAGCTGGTCTACAGGTGCCCGCCACCATACCCATCTGATTTTTCTATTTTTAGTAGAGGTGGGGTTTCACTCTTTTCCAAGCTGATCTCAAACCCCTGATCTAAAGTGATCCTTCAGCCTTGGCCTCCCAGTGTGCTAGGATTACAGACATGAGCCACTGTGCCTAGCCCAAGGTTCATATTTTCATTTCCTTTTTCTGAGTTTAGAGTTTTAATCATTTCATGTCAAAAGTAATTGCCTTGACACAACTGGTAAGAATGGAAATACATTGCGTTTTGTTGGGTGAAAGGTTATCTCAAGGTTTGATTAAGTTACTCTGGAGTTAGTTAAGAGTGTGGTGTAGTGTTGTATTTATTGCGTATTTAAGCAGGTGGCAGACAGAGTACGAGTGCTTTATATAGGTACATTGCTGTTTATTTTAAATACTTTGCATCCTATTCACATTTACAAATGGAGCTTAACAAAAGTTGAAGAAATTGTCCAAGGTTAGAAAACAGTTGGAAACCAGTTTTGTCTTTGCAACAAGTATGTGATTTAACCATTGTGTATTTTTGTTCTTTTCCTTCATCCTCATTTCTTGTTGTTCCATGTAATTCTCTGTGTAAGTATTTATAAAGCTTTCCTAGGTAATATGGAAAGCAGTAAGTAAATCTGATTACTCAGACTAAAACATGTCAATCATTTATAATGGGTGCCTTTTGAAGCACATAGAATTTCTTTGGATCATGATGAGTCAGGTTTTAGATTTTTTTAGAAACAGTTTTGATTTAACTGTATATTTAGTTATTCCAGATAAAGCCTATACTTTGAAAGGCAACCAACTAACAACAGTGAAATAGCACAGCACAAGTAGGATTTTCATGAAAGATAAAACTTCTCCAGCATTTATACCAGGGCTTTCATGTGCATAATAGTGGGGGGATTGTTCTAAAACAGTTAATATCAAATTGATTCATTCTTTCTAATGCATTTATGATTGTACCCTAGTTTTTACTAATCCTATGGATACTCAAATTTGCAGTGTTGCTACTAGAAAGTCACCGTCCTCTTAGAATCTTGTACACTTTTTAAAACATGCACATCTGTGAAATGAAGTAAGTCCATATAAGTAAAATTGGTTGGTTCAGAAGGTGTGCTTGAGTTCCATCAGCTTTTGCCAGATTGTGCTTCATAGAGATTTTATCTACTCTTATTAGTAAGAAATGAGCAGATGAGCATCTCTTTCCCTTGCCAGTGTGACAGTTTTTATCTTTGTCTATATTTATTCGAAAAGTAGAATCTCCCTATGGTTTTTTTTTTTTTGAGACAGAGCCTCAAGCTGTCACCCTGGATAGAGTGCTGTGGCGTCGCAGCTCACAGTAACCTCCAGTTCCTGGGCTCAAGCGAGTCTTCTGCCTCTGTCTCCCAAGTACCTGGGATTACAGGCACCCACCACAACACCTGGCCATTTTTTTTTTTTTTTTTGGTTGCAGCCGTCATCATTGTTGTTTGGCGGGCCCGGGCTGGATTCAAACCCGCCAGCTCAGGTGTACGTGGCTGGCACCTTAGCCCGTTGAGCCACAGGCGCTGAGCCATATTGTCATATTCTTTTAGGACTTTTGTTTATATTTTTTCTAATAAGTATTTTCAACTTTAAAAAAACAAAAAAAATAAATAAAATGCTAATTAGATTAAAAGAAAATC
>CAUYON010039354.1:0-21853 GCA_963573935.1 Arctocebus calabarensis | reverse complement strand
TCCCACTGCCTGACACATACTTCCCTGTCTCTCCACCTAGTTAATAACCCCTCCTGCTTCATGTCTTAGCTGTGAAGCTACTTCCTGAAGAAAGTCTCCTCAGGCCCGGCACGGTGGCTCAAGCCTAAATCCCAGCACTCTAGGAGGCCGAGGCAGGTGGATTGCCTGAGCTCATGAGTTTGAGACCAGCCTGAGCCACAGGGAGACTCTGTCTCTAAAAACAGCTGGGCATTGTGACAGGCACCTGTCGTCCCAGCTACTTGGAAGGCTGAGGCAAGAGGATCGCTTGAGCCCAAGACTTGGAGGTTGCTGTGCGCTATGATGCCTTGGTACTCTACCAGGGCGACAGCTTGAAACTCTGTATCAAAAAAGAAAAGTGGCTCAACGGGCTAAGGCGCCAGCCACATACACCTGAGCTGGCGGGTTCAAATCCAGCCTGGCCCGCCAAACAACAATGATGGCTGCAACCAAAAAAAAAAAAAAAAAAAAAAATGGCCGGGCATTTGTGGGCGCCTGTAGTCCCAGATACTTGGGAGGTGGAGGCAAGAGACTCGCTTCAACCCAGGAATTGGAGATTGCTGTGAGCTGTGATGCCACAGCACTCTATCCAGGGTGACAGCTTGAGGCTCTGTCTCAAAAAAAAAAAAAGAAAAGTCTTGGGCTGTGCCTGTGGCTCATCAAGTAGGGCGCTGGCCCCATATACCGAAGGTGGTGGGTTGAAACCCAACCTCGGCTGAACTGCAAAACAGAAAAATTGCCAGGCATTGGTTGTGGTGGGCGCCTGTAGTCCCAGTTACTCAGGAGGCTGAGGCAAGAGAATCGCCTAAGCCCAGGAGTTGGAGGTTGCTGTGAGCTGTGTGATGTCACAGCACTCTAAAGGGCAAAAAAGTGAGACTCTGTCTCTGCAAAAAAAAAAAAAAAAGAAAAGAAAAGTCTCGGGTGGCACATGTGGCTCAAACAGGTAGGGTGCCGGCCCCATATGACGGAGGTGGTGGGTTCAAGTCAAGCCCTGGCCAAAAACTGCAAAAAAAAAAAAAAAAAAAAGGAAAAGGAAAAGTCTCCTCCACAAATAAGTAAAATAAAATAAAATAAGAAGAAAAAAATAAAGGCCAGGTGAGGTGGCTCACACCTATAATCCTAGCACTCTGGGAGGCTGAGGTCAGTGGATTACCCAAGCCCAGGAGTTCGGGACCAGCCTGACCAAGAGCAAGATCCTGTCTCTACTAAAAATAGAAAAAACTAGCCAGGTGTTGTGGCAGGCTCCTGTAGTCTCAGCTATTAGGGAGGATGAGGCAAGAGGATCACTTAAACCCAAGAGTTTGAGGTTGCCGTGAACTATGACTCCAAGGCACTCTAAGCACTCTACTGAGGGTGACAAAGTGAAACTCTGTCTCCAAAAAAATTAAAAAAGAAGTTTCCTCCTACCCCAGACTAGATGAGGGTCCTCTGTTACTTCCTCTGTTACTTCTATTTTGCTGCAGTTAGCCCATATGTATTTATTTACTTAGAGATAAGAGTCTTAGTCACCCACGCTAGAGTGCCATGTGTCAGTCTAGCTCACAGCAACTTGAGCCTGAGTTTAGGCGATTTTCTTGCCTCAGCCTCCCAAGTAGCTAGGACTACAGGTACCCACCATGACGCTTGGCTGGTTTTTCTATTTGTGATAGAGATGGCTCTCACTCTTGTTCAGACTGGTCTTGAACTCCTAAGCTCAAGGGATCTACTTGTTTTGGCCTCTCAGAGTGCTAGGATTACTGTGCCCAGCCTATATACTTATTTATAATTATTGAAAAGGCTAATCACCCTGCTTGATCATAAACTCCATGAGGGGCCTTATGTGTTGGCCTCACATGGTGCTGGATCCCCACGATCCAGAGCAGAGCCTGGCACAAAAGTCCACAAAAAGTACTTGCTGCCTTACCTACCCTCCCAGCCACACGCCAACAGCCAATGACCCCTGTCCCTTGCTCTAGGACTAGTGGCTAGGGAGGGGCTGGGCCGCTATTTTATTCATGGATAACTGGCATCAAAGACTAGGTCAGAGGGCTGAGCTCATACCTACACTGTGTCCCTGGAGGTGGGGCCACACCCAGATTGGTGAGGAAAGTCCCTGTGGGAATGTGGGTCACAAGGCCTCTTGCCAAGGTTAGCGCCCTTTGCAGGAGCAGGTGGGGCAGATCCTCAGAGATGAATGATGTCCATTGAGTCACCCAGTTTGCTGCCTGTGTCATGGGGTGTTCCCCATAGTTCTCTTGCACAGGGACTGCTGAGCTAGCACAATGAGCTCATTGCTTTGAGAACTGTGCACAGTCACTGTGGCTCAGCTCACCAGGGTCTTCTCATACATCATTTCCCTTATAATACCCTCCCAGGGGTTCACCCTTGGTTCCCATCAGAGCTATTCGCCTCTGGAAAGCAGGGAGAGGGTACAAAACAATCAGCACAGTTGCATCCTCTATACCTCACCAGCTTAAATTCCTCTGTTCCCAGAGGCTTATCCCTCTCAAGCCCTGGGAATCAGAACAAAGTCTTTCAGTGTTGTTGGCCACTGGATAGTAAATCATTCTTTCTGACCCAAATGTATCTGGAATGTTATTCTTCCAGTCTCGGATTCCTGGGAAGTTGCATCTACTGAGGATCAAGCTGAAGCCAGGGAGAAGGGTTTAAGGCCTCTCTGTGTCCACCCCACATTTCAGAGCTGGGGAGAGGGAATCTACCAATCCTAGGCTGAAGGATTGGTAGATCTGTGACCAAAACACCACTGGTCACGTTCAAGAGGAGCCCTTGCCCCGGGACCCTCCTCAGTCAGGGAAAATCTGGATATTTAAGACCCTGCCTACCCCACACCCATGTGTGACCCCGTCCCTAGGACTTGGTCTCTCAGGAGTCTCCATACCTCTCCCCCTGCCTCCTACTCACCCACACAGTTGTCACAGACACTGCAGTGTGAGGTCCTTGGTGGCCGAAACATTTTGCAGGTGAAGCAGTATTTCAGCTTCACCATCTGCCCGTTGATCATCACCTCCCGAGTCCGAGGGGGCGGCCGGTATGTGGAACTGCCTGTGTTGTCTAGGGGTGGGAAGAGAGAGACGGAATGCCCAGGGAGCCGAGGCCAGGAGCCCCAGCAGAGGATAGCTACTGCTGCTTGTCTAGGATAAGACAAGCCTCAGGAAAACTTCTCCCAGAAACAAATATTGGGGTAAAACGTCTGACCTAAAGCAGGGACAAATATTAGGAGCTGCTACTCGTACTGAGATGTCCTCTGTGCCAGGCTCTGCCTAAAACTTTATATACCTGCTCACACAACTGCTGGCCTTTCCCAGCTTTAAGAAGGGCTATGGGAGAAAGAGAACCCAGCAAGGCTTACCCAGGTTTAACTGCACATAATCAAGTCTAGATCTAGGTTCCTGTTTACAGGAAGTTCAGGAGGTAGAGGAACAAAGTAAATAACGCTATGGCTATGAGGCATCAGTCAGATGTGGAAGTGGGACAAGTACAAGGCCAAGCGCCTTATCTCTAACAAAACTCAGTGCCACCTGTAAGAAGAGAAGGAATATGGTTTTAAATTAAAAGACGCTTAGGAAACAAATGCAAAGACCTTTGAATGGATCTTGTTTTTAAAACAAAACTCAATAGTAGCACCTGGCTCACACCTTGTAATCTCAGCACTCTGGGAGGCTTAGGAAGGTGGATTGCTTTAGCTCAGGAGTTCAAGAACAGCCTGAAAAAGAGTAAGACCCTATCTCTACTAAAAATAGAAAATTCAGCCAGGCATGGTGGTGAGCACCTGTAGTCCTAGCTACGGGGGAGGCTGAGGCAAAAGGATCACTTGAGCCCAAGAGTTTGAGGCTGCAATGAGCTGTGATCATACCACTGCACGTCAGCCTGGGCAACAGAGTAAGACTCTGTTGGGTTTTTTTTTTAACTTATTTTTATTTATTTAGGATTTTTTTTTTTTTTTTGAGACAAAATCTTATTATGTCACCCTCGTTAGAGTGCCGTTCTATCACAGCTCATAGCAATCTCTGACTCTTGTGCTTAAGCAATTCTCTTGCCTCAGCCTCCCAAGTAGCTAGAACTACAGGTGCCCACCACAATGCCCGGCTATTTTTTTGTTGCAGTTTGGCCAGGGCCAAATTCGAACCCATCACCCTCAGTATATGGGGCCGGCACCCTACCCACTGAGCCACAGGTGCCACCCCCAGCTATTTTTTGTTGCTTTGCAGTTGTCGTTTTTTAGGTGGCCCAGGCTGGGTTCGAACCTACCAACTTTGGTGTATGTGGCTGGCACTGCAACCCCTGTGCTATGGGCACCGAGCCTATTTAGGACTTTTTTTTTTTTTTTTTTTGAGACAGAGCCTCAAGCTGTCACCCTGAATAGAGTGGCATCACAGCTCACAGCAACCTCCAATTCCTGGGCTCAAGCGAGTCTCCTGCCTCTGCCTCCCAAGTAGCTGAGACCACGGGCGCCCACCACAACGCCCGGCCATTTTTTGGTTGCAGCCATCATTGTTTGGCGGGCCCGGGCTGAATTCGAATCCGCCAGCTCAGGTGTATGTGGCTAGCGCCTTAGCCCGTTAAGCCACAGGCGCCGAGCCAAGGACTTTTTAATTTTTTATTTTTTGAGACAGAATCTCACTCTGTTGCCCTGGGTAGAGTGCCATGGCATCATAGCTCACAGAGACCTCAAACTCTTGGACTTGAGCAATCCTCTTGTCTCAGCCTCTCGAGTAGTTGGGACTACAGTCACCTGCCACAATACCTAGCTAATTTTTCTATTTTTAGTAGAGATGGGGTCTCCTTCTTGCTCAAGCTGCTCTCAAACTCCTGAGCTCAAGAGATCTTCCAACCTCAGCCTCCCAGAGTGTTAGAAGTACAGGTGTAAGTTACCACACCCACCCCAAAATTTTGTTTTTCTTTCTTTCCAAAAAGTTGTTTTTAAATAATAAAAAACTAAAGGCTGGGTGGGTGGTTTGCTTAAGCTTCAGGAGTTCAAGACCAGACTGAGTGAGAATGAGAATCCCCAGAGTAAGAGTGAGACCCCATCTCCACTAAAAACAGAAAAATTAGACCAGCTACTTGAGAGGCTGAGGCAAGAAGACGGTTTGAGTCCAAGAGTTTGAGGTTGCTGCAAGCTATGACACCATGAAACTCTACCCATGGTAACAGAGTTTGATTCTGTTTCCAAAAAAAAAAAAATGTATAATAAAGCAATAATGCTTAAGACAACCTGGTCTTGGGCCGTGCCTATGGCTCAGTAGATAGGGCACTGGCCCCATATACCGAGGGTAGCGGGTTCAAAGCTGGGCCCAGTCAAACTGCAACAAAAAATAGCTGGGCGTTGTGGCAGGTGCCTGTAGTCCCAGCTACTTGGGAGGCGGAGGCAGGAGAATCACTTGAGCCCAGGAGGTGGAGGTTGCTGTGAGCTGTGATGCCACAGCACTCTACTCTGGGTGACAGCTTGAGGCTCTGTCTCCAAAAAAAAAAAAAAAAGTAAAGCCATTAGAAACCTTATATGAGCACTTATGACAACTGTCTGGCAACAACTCCCAAAGCTGAACATATGCACAGCCAGCAATCCTGCTCCCAAATATCTCCTCAAAAAGAAATGTGTGTGAGATGATGTGCACCAAAAGATACACAGGAAAGTCACTATAACAATTCTCATAATAGCCAAACTACATGACCTGAACACCCCAATAGTAGAATGAGTTAAAAAAGCAGCATGAGCCTGTGTGGTGGCTCATACTTGTAATCCTACCACTCTGGGAGGCTGAGATGGGTGGATCGCCCGAGTCATGAGAACGTTCTTCTATTTATCCAAAACGCTTGCACTTAGAACTATAGGAGTTCCAGACCAGCCTGAGTAAGAGAGGGACCCTGTCTCTGAAATAGATGGGCACTGTGGCAGGCACCTATAATCCCAACTACTCGGGAGGCTGAGACAAGAAGATCACTTAAGACCAGGAGTTGGAGGTTGCTGTTAGCTATGATGCCATGGCACTCTACCAAGGGTGACAAAATGAGACTCTGTTTCTTTTTTTGAGACAGACTCTCACTATGTCACCCTTGGTAGAGTCCCATAGCGTCACAGCTCACAGCAACTTCAAACTCTTGGGCTTAAGCGATTCTCTTGCCTCAGCCTCCCAAGTAGCTGGGACTACAGGTGCCCACCACAATGCCCAGCTATGTTTTGTTGTAATTGTCAATGTTGTTTAGCTGGCCCAGGCCAGTGTATGTGACTGGAGTGGTAACCACTGTGCTGTAGATGCCAAGCCTGGGACTCTGTTGCAGCATGAGAGGCTGGGGGGCGCTGGCCCACACTTGTTAATCTACCACTCTGGGGGAGGCCAAGGCAGGTGGATCACCTGAGTTCAGGAGTTTGAGACCAGCCTGAGCAAGAGTGAGACCCCCTACCTCTATGATAAACACCAGAAAAACTAGCTGGGCATATGGCACGCACCTATAGTCCAGGCTACTCGGGAGTCTGAGGCAAGAGGAGCCCAGGAGTTTGAGGTTGCTATGAAATCAGATGCCACAGCACTCTAGCCTAGAGTGACTGAGTGAGACTCTGACAACAGCAACAAAAAGCGGCATGAGTTCACACAGTGAGATTCTATATAGCAAAGAAAATGAACAATTCTCAACCATACACAATAATGTGAATGAACCTTGTAAACAACATGTACCATGGGGAAACCTCATGTACAATAAAAAATTTTCAAAAACAGGAAAAAGTAACCTGTGATGTTAGAAATCAGGATTGTGATTACTGCTGGAGGGAGACAGTGACTGGAAAGCAGCATGGGGGGGAGTCACCTGGGCTCCAGTTACATGTGTGTTCAGTTTGTGAACAATGATCAAATAGAACACTTAGGATTTGTGTACCTTTGGTAAACTTGTTATACCTTCATTAAAAAAAAGAGAACAAGGGCAGCGCCTGTGGCTCAAAGGAGTTGGGCACTGGCCCCATATGCCGGAGGCGGCAGGTTCAAACCTAGCCCCGGCCAAAAAAAAAAAAAAGAGAGAACAAGACAGAAAAGAAAGGTTTAATTGAGGTCCTGCAGCTGGTATGCTGGCAAAGCAGGAATCTAAACCCAGGTCTTCCACACGCGAAGCCCCAAATTTTACCCACTAAAGCCTCCTGGTACCCCAGGCCACAGAGGCTCCTTCTCAGAGGGAGAGCTGAGAGTCCCATGGGACAGCCCGGGATCCACAGCCCATCGCCATGTTCCCAGTCATCACTTCCATTGGATCAACTCCTCCGATAACATCTCCAGTTTGGTCACCTGCCTCCAAAGAATATTTACTGTGCCATGAGGGCGGCACCTGTGGCTCAGCGAGTAGGGCACTGGCCCCCTATGCCAAAAGTGGAAGGTTCAAACCCAATCTCGGCCGAACTGCAAAAAAACAAAAAAAATGGCCAGGCATTGTGGCGGGCACCTGTAGTCCCAGCTACTCGGGAGGCTGCAAGAGAATCGCCTAAGCCCAGGAGTTGGAGGTTGCTGTGAACTGTGTGATGCCACAGCACTCTACTGATGGCGATAAAGTAAGACTCTGTCTCTACAAAAAAAAAAGAATATTTACTGTGCCCGGAATGATTTATCAGTGAAGCAAATTAGACTCCAGCCTCACATTTCCCACTACCGAAGAGACTTCTGTTAGGTTGCTTCACCATGACCTCAACCACTGCATGTTTAAAACTGAACTAAGTAACCATCTCCTCATTAAAATTGCCAACATGGGGCTCAGTGCCTGTAGCTCAAGTGGCTAGAGCGCCAGCCACATACACCAGAGCTGGTGGGTTCGAATCTAGCCCAGGCCCGTCAAACAACAATGACAACTACAACCAGATAGTAGCCGGGTGTTGTGGCAGGTGCCTGTAATCCCAGCTACTTGGGAGGCTGAGGCAAGAGAACTGCATAAGCCCAAGAGATTGAGGTTGCTGTGAGCTGTGACGCCACAGTACTCTACCCAGGGTGACAGCTTCAGACTCTGTCTAAAAAAAAACAAATTGCCAGCATGGGCTAGCCACTGAGCTCAACCAATCCTCCCACTTCAGCCTCCAGAGTGCTAGGATTACAGGTCTGAGCCACTACGCCTGGCAAGGGTGGGGGACTGAGAGGGTAATGGACACTCTCCAAAACCTGGTTTTGTTACTGAGTATAAGGTTGAAGTTAAATGAGCTTCTCAGAGCCTCGGTTTTCTCATCTGTAAAATAGGAGTAACAGGTAGGATGGTGATTGAATCCAGGCTTTACCTGTTAATAGCTGGGTTTCTCCCAATGATACTGTTTGCTAAATGTGTGACTAGGCAAATAATTTAACCTCTCTGTGCCTTGGTTTCTCCAATCACTAAAATGGGGATAATAAACTGTATAGTGTTGTTGTGAGGATTAAATTAATATATGCAAAGTGATGGCTGGGGGCCCGTTGCCCAGTGGTTGGGGGGCTGGCCACATGCTCCAGGGCTGGTGGGTTCAAACCTGGGCCTGCTAAACATAAAAAAATAGCTGGGCATTGTAGTGGGTGCCTGTAGTCCCAGCTACTGGGGAGACTGAGGTAAGAGAATTGCTTGAGTTCAAGAGTTTCAGTTTGAGGTTGCTGCGTGCTATGACGGCACTCTACCGAGGATGACAAAGTAAGACTCTGTCTCAATTAAAAAAAAAAAAGAAAGAAAGAAAAAAATATATGTGTGTGTGTGTGTGTGTATGCAAAGTGGTACAAAGCAAACACTTAACACATGTGAGCTGTTATGACTAGCTCACAGGATTGCTGAGGAGAAGAAGGGAAAGAAGCTGAGGAAAAGCAACACTTCCAAGTGCCTAAGACATGCTGAGCACCTTGCAGACACGATCTCCTTCAGTGCTGATAACACTCTCTCAAGGTAAGATTATCAAGATCATCTTAAAGTTACAGCTAAGGAAAATTGTTCAGTGGGTATAAGTGACTTCCTCAAGGCCATACAACTAGTATGTAGCAGAATCAGGATGTAAACCTAAGTTTCCAAAGCATGGTCTTGAGGTCTTTTTGTAAATTAAAAAAATGTATTTTTTGAAAACTTTTAGAGATGAGATCTCACTTATGTTGCTCAGGCTGGAGTACAGTGGTTATTCACAGGTCAATCATAGCTCACAGCACCCTCAAAATCCTGGGTTCAAGCAATTCTCCCACTTCAGCCTCCTAAGAAGCTGGGACACCAAGCACCACCAAGGTTGCCTAATTTTTTGTAAATTATAAAGTGTCGTGATGGATGTTATTTATCTTTGTCTGGTTCCTTATTTCTGCTGATGGCACAGTCCAAGAGCTGGAAGGAACCTTAAAGAGTAAGAAACCCAGCCCGCACAGCACCCGTGGCTCAGTGGTTAGGGCGCTAGCCCCATATACTGAGGGTGGTGGGTTCAAACCCAGCTCGGCCAAACTGCCACAAAAAAATAGCTGGGTGTTGTGGCAGGTGCCTGTAGTCCCAGCTACTCAGGAGGCTGAGGCAAGAGAATCACCTAAGCCCCAGGAGTTGGAGGTTGCTGTGAGCTGAGATGCCACAGCACTCTACCGAGGGCAACAAAGTTAAGACCCTGTCTCTGCAAAAAAAAAGGAAGAACCCCAGCCCATGGCACACGGTAGAAACTTAAATGCCCTTTGCTGCCTCTGTTCTAACCCCTTTAGTTTGCAAGAAAATAGAGGTCCAGAGAAGTTTGGAAATTTGCCCAAGGCCACACAGTAACAGAAGCAGCAGGGCCCAGCCAGGAATCTCCTTGTAGACCCTTTCCTTTCCTCCTCCCTGCCTGGCCAGTGTCCAGATCTGGTCAGGTTCTTCCTTCATAATCATTTGCCCTCCACTTCCAATACCCCAGTCCACATCACTAGCCTCCCCAGAAGACTGCCTCTACTGGCCTCCCCTAAAACACATTATAAGGAAAAATTTCTTTTTTTTTTTTCCGAGATAGAGCCTCAAGCTGTCGCCCTGGATAGAGTGCTATGGCATCACAGCTCACGGC
Organism: Arctocebus calabarensis; assembly: GCA_963573935.1. Taxonomy (NCBI): domain Eukaryota; kingdom Metazoa; phylum Chordata; class Mammalia; order Primates; family Lorisidae; genus Arctocebus; species Arctocebus calabarensis. The sequence goes on along the minus strand of CAUYON010039354.1, from coordinate 11,856 downwards.
AACCTCCAACTCCTAGGCTCAAGTGATTCCCCTGCCTCCACTTCCCAAGCAGCTGGGACCACAGGCGCCCACCATAATACCCAGCTATTTTTTGGTTGCAGCCATCATTATTGTTTGGTGGGCCCGGGCTGGATTCGAACCCGCCAGCTCAAGTGTACGTGGCTGGTGTGTTAGCCACTTAAGTCACAGGTGCCGAGCCAAAGGACAAATTTCTTGTCCTGGCCTTTAGGGCCCTTCACAATAGTCGCCAACCCCACTTCCCAGCTTTTCTCCCATTCCTTTTGCTCCACAGGCCCCCAGGGCCCAGCTCCTGTATCTTCTTGCCTCTGCCCCTGCCCCCACCATGCCCACCCTTCCTTCCTCCTTGCTCCCCACAGCTGCTCAAGCTCTACAGAGCCCCCAACAGTTTCTCCGACCACTTCCGCCCTGGCAGTCCCCCTGCCTTGCAGACAGCATCTGAACACACTCATCACTGCTTGGTCCTGTCAGGTGATGAGACTTGTGTATGTATGGACCTTGTCTCTCTAACTTGACTATATGTCCCTTGAGCAGGGACAGTGTAATAAACATGGAGTCCTGGCCCTATGAATTATAAGGCAGCAGGCAAAGAGGAGAAAAAACATGCTTTGGGTTCAGGCAGGCCTAAATCCAAAGGGTGGAATCCTGACCCTTCCATTTATGAGCTGGTACCCAATGGGAAGTTCCCTAACCATGGTAAAAGCAGGCTAATAACTAACAACTACCTCCAAAGGTCACAAAGGTCAGTAAAGGAACTGGCACTTGGTAAGTATTTACTAGCAATGTTTTCGTGGGGGGCAACAAGGCACAGGCTCTGGAGTCTGACAACACCAGGTTCGAATCCTGTCTGGAATCCTATCTACTTGCTCCTTAAGGTAAGTAGAGGGCTGAACCTCAGTTTTTTCATCTGTAAAATAGAGATAAGGGGCAGCGCCTGTGGCTCAAGAAGTAGGGCATCGGCCCCATATGCCGGGAGTGGCGGGTTCAAATCCAGCCCCGGCCAAAAACTGCAAAAAAAAACAACAGAGATAAGTCAAGTCTCACCCTCACAAGGTGTGGCAAGAGCTGAATGAGATGCTCTGAGGACAGCCCTGAGCATGGTGCTAGATTCACAAGAGACATGACATTGATCCTGACCAACAGTTCAAGCCATGACACTCTAGCATGCAGACTCTCCAGCTCTTTTTCCAAACCTGGTGCTGCTACCCCAAGTCAAACCCCTAATTCTGTCCCACAGCCCCTGGGGTCCCTGCCCACTGTTGTGGCACTGGAGCCAGGCAGACGTGTGGGTATGAATCTTGGCTACCACTTACTAGCTGAGTTAGGGGGGTCAAGTCACTTAACTTCTCTGTGACTTCATCTGCTAAGGAAATAAAATAGAATATCATCAAATCCACTGTTGGGAGGATTAGACAAGAATTCACCAAGTGGGTTTAACAAAGTGTCTAGCACCTGGCAAGAGCTTAATAAATATTAGCTATTGTTATTGTTGTTGTTTCCGTGAAATAGTATATTCCAAACAATTTGAGTTATGAAGAAACCTTCAAAACAAACCCATTTGCTAATGCAAATAGCCACAGACCCTCTTTAGCACTGAGAAATTACTGGAATTCTCACTCAAAGGATTCCCACAGGTCCTCTTTAGGGTAAAGGGTACCTCAATCCTGTCCCCAAAGCAAGGAGGGAATCCCTGCCAGCAGATTCTGGCCTCTGGTGATCAACCCTAAGAGGAAGTGAAACTCTATGCACCCAACTTCCTTAGGCTGCCAAGAGGCAGGGGAGGAAGAAAGGGAGTGAGGTACCACCTGGGTTCTGAATGAAAGTTGCCAGAGTTGGGCAAAGCTGGCTTTGCAAGGGCTGTGGCCTACATGGGAGGCACAAGCAGCTGTCCCACTGCACATCCTCAGACCAGACGGTGCTGACCAATGGCCACCACAGACTCAGCCTCAGAATCCTCAAGCCACTCCTCCTGGCAGCTACCACCAAAGGCAGCTCATCAGCACCACTCACCATTCTTGACCCGAAGACTCAAGCTTCTCAAGTTTCAATAGAGAAAAACTATTTTCTTTCTTTTTTGTTGTTCTATCTTTTTTCCTAAACATTATACCACCTGGGAGAGAGAAACGACTTTCAAAGTGTTTCAGCATTCTCTGTCGCACTTGTTACAGATGGGAAACTGAGTTCATTCTGAGAGTAAAAAAAGTTGAAAATAGGGCGGCACCTATGGCTCAGTGAGTAGGGCACCGGGCCCATATACCAAGGGTGGCAGGTTCAAACTCGGCCCTGGCCAAACTGCAACAACAACAACAACAAAAAGCTGAAATTAGAACCTTTGTCTTCCAGGGCACTCATATTTCATTCAAACATGACCACCTGTGCTAGATACTAGGGTTGGCAGATAAGGGGCAAGTACATATAGAGGAGTCAAAGGTATTTGCTTTGTTTACCCTGTACCTTCCTGGCATATCATAGATGTCCAACAACTGTTTGTTGAAGAAGTGAAGGAAGAAGGGAGTGGTAAGAGACACTACCCCTGCCATACGGGAATCTAGGATTCACTGGATGGCTCTTTCTCCTAGAAGTGAAAAGGTGTCCTCAAGCCAGCAAAGCCCTCCTGCTGCCTTCCAGATTGAAATGAGCATCTGAAGATGTGATAATGAGGAAAGACTTCTCACTGAAGGGCTGTGAGAAGCAAATGAGTGACCTAGGGGTATGCTGTGGGCCCCCCAACCCAAGGGAGCCCCTGGAGAGGAGCAGGCAGGCATTTTTCAGCCACAGCCTGAAGAGCCAGGGCTGGCCACAGGCTACTGAGAAGAGGTAAGTGAAGGAAGGTGCTGCCTGTTCTCTGCCCTTCCACTGTCGCCAGCTGTACAGGAAACAGCTGCAGGACTGCGGACTCCCAGCTTCCAGGGCCAGCTCAAGGTCAGCCACAGGCCCTGGAGCTCCAGGTCACTGTAATCCCCACTAGACCATTTCTGTCCATCTCAGAGGTTTAAGGAGCCCCTGCCACATACCAGCTTAGCACTAGGCTTGGGGCTACAAGAAGAGCCTGAGAGCAGAGTCAGACAGAAGGGGAACTTCAAAGGCGGTACTGTGACTCTGGATCAGCCTAAGCTCATTTTGAAACATGGCATGACCACTTGTTAACCTGTGACTTTGAGGAAGTTGCTCAACCTCTCTGAGCCTCAGTTTCCTCACCCATGAAATGGGCAGTGATGATATCCACCTTGTAAAATAGTATACAAATGGGGGATAATATCAAGGTCTAACTCATACATAATATCATTGCTGTCTAAACTCCATGGCTAGAGGATACAGAGGGGAATCCACGGAAGCAGGGGGCAGGGGGCAATGAAGAAAGCAAGGATGTGTTTGAGGAAGCAGTGAAGAAGGGACAACTCAGCTGGGTCAGCAAGAATGAGAGCTTTGGCCCCACTGGGCCAGCAGCATGGCAAGAGGGGACAGAGTAAGCACAGGCAAAAGCACTGAGCCATTTACATGCAGTGTGGTCGGGCCTTGGGAAGTGATGGGAGCTGAGGGCCAGGGTGGGCTGCAGCTTGCCCCCATTTCATGGGTGAGCTTTCAGGAAGCAGAAGAGGATTTGTTCCCTGCACATGACGCTAAGCAACATGAATCACACGATGAGAAAGTTATTCCCTTTTTAATTCTTTTAAACTTTTGACTCTATCAAGGGGAAAGTCTCAACTTCTAATACCCCACACTTGTGAGCCTCACTTGCCTCAAAGTGATTGCCTTCCATAGGCAACCAGAACTACCAAGGAATCTGTATTGTTGTTTTTGCTTTTATGATGATCTTCTATTTAGAGAAAGTGAGAGCTCAGGAACGATTAAATTTTCCTTTTAAAATACATGTGGCTCAACAGGCTAAGGCGCCAGCCACATACACCTGAGCCTGGCGGGTTCGAATCCAGCCCAGGCCCTCCAAACAACAATGATGGCTGCAACCAAAAAATGGCGTTGTGGTGGGCACCTGTAGTCCCAGCTACCTGGGAGGCAGAGGCAGGAGACTCACTTGAGCCCAGGAATTGGAAGTTGCTGTGAGCTGTGATGCCACAGCACTCTATCCAGGGTGATAGCTTGAGGCTCTGTCTCAAAAAAAAAAAAAAAAAGTGTATATTGAAGCAGAGCACAGTAGCATGTACCTGTAATCCCAGCTACTTGGGAGGCTAAGATGAAAGGACTGCTTGAGGCCAGGAGTTCAAGACTAGTCTGGGAAACATAACAAGACCCTGCATCTAAAAACAATTTTCTTTTTTTTTTTTTTGTAGAGACAGAGTCTCACTTCATCGCTCTCAGTAGAGTGCCATGGTGTCACACAGCTCACAGCAACCTCCAACTCCTGGGCTTAGGGGATTCTCTTGCCTCAGCCTCCTGAGTAGTTGGGGCTACAGGTGCCCACCACAACGCCCAGCTATTTTTCTGTTTGTTTTTGCAGTTTGGCCAAGGCCAGGTCTGAACCCACCACCTTCGGTATATGGGGCCAGCGCCCTACTCAATGAACCACAGGCACTGCCCATAAAAACAATTTTTTTTTTTTTTTTTTTGGAAACAGAGTTTCACTTTGTCATGCTTGGTAGAGTGTCCTGGCGTCATAGCTCACAGCAACCCCAAACTCTTGGGCTCAAGTGATCCTCTTGCCTCAGCCTCCTGAGTAGCTGGTACTATAGGCGCCCACTACAACACCCGGCTATTTTTAGAAACAGGGTCTCCCTCTTGCTCAGGCTAGTCTCAAACTCCTGAGCTCAGGCAAGACACCTACCTCAGCCTCCCACAGTGCTAGGAAGGCGTGAGCCACAGCGCCTGGCCTCCCATTTTTTTTTTTTTTTTTGACTTGAGTCTCACTCTGTCACCCTGGGTAGACTACCGTGGTGTCATAGCTCATGACAACCTCAAACTCCTGGGTTCCAGTGATCCTCTTGCCTCCGCCTCCCAGGTCTTCTACCTACTACTACCACAATGTCCAGCTAGTTTTTTCTATTTTTAGTAGAGATTGGGCCTTACTCTTGCTCAGGCTGGTTCTAGCCCTCCAGAGGCCAAGGCAGGTAGATTGCTTGAACTCATGAGTTTGAAACCAGTCATTTAAAGGAAAATATCAAAGAAAGGTACAAGGAAGGATGCAGAAAGGGCAAAAATTGTAGAGATTAAACTCAAATGATATTCAGGAAACAATGCTGAAAGCACTAAAAAGTGACCTAAATTTTGAGCCAGGGAGGGCTGGGGACAAATTTAAGTCATGGAGAGACAACTCTAATTGAAGGCAAAGACCAGGCATTGCAGGGGAGGGGGGAGTGTCGCTGTTCAGCAGAGCCCTGACACAACTCAGGTGGAAATGAGGAAGGTGTGTCTGGCGGAAGTGGGCTTTAAGACAAGCATCCAGGGGAGATGTCCTGGAGACACAGGGTGGAGTCTGTGAGATGCTGCATGGGAACAGAGGGAGAGGAGCAGAGTAGAGTTCACATCTATCCTGTAAACGGTCACTGGGTCTGGGTGAGCATCTGTCACTCACATTCAGATGAGTTCCAGGGAGCAACATTCCTTTCTCTTCTTCAACTGCCTAGAGCCTGCAGGGCCATCCAACAGCTGGCAAGTCAGAATCTCCAGGCTAGAGTGAAACTGCCCCAGTTTGCCAGGGATTGAGGGCTTTCCTAAGACAGGAGACTTTACGTGCTAAAATGGAGCGGTCCTGGGCAATAGAGGAGCTGGTCCCCCTACACAGACTGTGTTTGCCAGGCAGAAACCCCAGGCTAATCTGCTGGGCAGGAGATGCTAGTCGGTGAGGCCACAGGAAGAAGCCCGATTTGTCTACATGAGCCTGGAACCAGGAAATGAGCTCGTTTCAATGAGCAGCACCACCAACCTCAGAGATGGCCCCCAACCTTCTCGAAAAGGCTCAGTGACCTTACCCCTTTTCAGGGAAGTATGTTTCAACTTGGTTAGAAGTTTCCTGGCCACACCCCCAAATATAGCATCTATTCAAATTTGAGAATTCAAAGGCCTCCCTCCAGATGTCACTTTTAGGCTTGACAATTGTTCTCAAAGGAAAGTCGTAGTGCTGCCTGAAGGGCCCCCTTCACAGATCTTCCTGTGCTGAAATTCCACCCAAACTTCGAGGCTTGACTCAAGCATCACTTCTCCCAGAAGCCTCCCTAAGCCTCCAGACAGGAAATACTCCTGATTCCTCCAACCCTTCTCTATAGCCTGACCCCATCTGTGGTGGCCAGTCAAGCCTTCCACCAGGGACTGACCAGACTGGAATCCACCAGAGGGCAGAGCTCATGTCAGATGCATTTAGGGCCTCTCTCCTCTTCCTCCCCTGGCAGCAGTCAGCATACAGGATGAACACACCAATGAACAAGGCTGTAGAGCAGTGGTTCTCAACCTGTGGGTCACGACCCCATTTAACTGTATTAAAGGTTTGTGGCATTAGGAAGGTTGAGAACCACTGCTGTACAGCCTAAGAGGAAGAAGTTCCAACTGTCTCTTTTTTTTTTGGAGACAGAGTCTCGCTATGTCACCCCTCAGTAGAGTGCTGTGGTATCATAGCTCACAGCAACCTCAAACTCTTGGGCTTAAGTGATTTTCTTGCCTCAGCCTCCCAAGTAGCTATGACAACAGGCGTAAGCCACAACACCCGGATATTTTTGTTGTTGTTGTTGTTGTCATTGTTTTTAACAGGCCCAGGCCAGGTTTGAACCCATCTGCCTTGGAGTATGTGGTCAGTGCCCTAACCATTGAGCTACAGGCACCAAGCCCCAACTGTCTCTTGACCTATCACCTCAGGAGAGCAAGAAGGTCCTTTACAGAAGTTCATGTGGTCTCATTCATCCATTTGGCCAAAGTGGGACAGGGTGAACAAGACACTTGTGTCCTGTGTCCTCACAGCATAGCAGAAAGAGGAGTGCGGCCTGGACCAACTGGAGTCAGGAAGGCCTCCCATGTCACAGGACAGTGGAGTGGTGGAATAAGAATAAAGGGGACATGTCCCTACTGCCATCTCTGAAGACAAAGCAAGGCGTCTGGAAGTCAAAGCCGCACACTCCATCTCTGCTCCCTCATTCTCTGGACGTGGATCACCTGCCTCAGTTTCTGCATCAGCATGACTGGTGAACGGGCCATCCTCCCCAAGTTACTGTTGAGATTTGTGGGATAATGAAAGGAAAGCACTCCGCACACGACCAAGCTCCCCCCAGACATGAGAATCACTGTTGTCATTATAACCCATTGCTCACAGGAAGCCGAGGATTCCAGGCAGCCAGACCTCTGAGTCCGGCTGAGCTGAACAAAAATCCTGCCTCAAGATTAGCCCCAGCCTGAAGGGGAGGACAAATGGGGCACTGCTGAGCCTCCCCAGCTGCCAGGTGGGCTGGTCCAGGTCAAACCGCAGGGGTCTGAAGGACTGGCCACTGGCTTGGGGAGGAATAGAAGGAAGCTAGCTGGATATGGGTGAGAGGAAGGTGACAACCTTGGGTGTGGCTGGGGACTGGCCTGGGCAGAGGAAAGACACGTCCAGAGAACATTCTCTCCCAACTTCCCCCCACCCCACCACCTGCTCCAGAGAATTAATGAAATGATTTCCAGCAACTGATGCAGCAGGGTTCTGACATTTACAGATCGCTAGATCTCTTCAGGGCCAGCTGGGGGTTTAAAAGCCTGTGTGAACACCATCCTGTTAGGGGAAGAAGCCAACCACGTACCGGAAACCCCTGAGGTGTGCAAAGAGCCACGTCATTTCTCGGCAGGAAGGAGCTGGGGTGAAGCAAGCTGGGATCAAGGCCTGGGCTTGGTGCCAGCCACCCAAAGGGAGGAACTGAGGGCCACTGGATGCCTGGGGGCATAGGTTCTCTCTGGCCACACTGGCCTTCCCAATGTTCCTCAAACACACCCAGAATGTTCACCACTCTGGGCTTTTGCTTTTACTGTTTCCACATTCTCATATTCATACCACACTATTCAGCACCCATCCCTAGTGCCCCATCCCTAGTGCCACCTCTTCTAGAGGTGTCCTCTGACCACCTGACCTAAACTAGCCCACTGCTCCACAACTACTGTGCTCTTCCCTAGACACCCCCACAGCCCAAGCCCTCCTCCCTTTAGGCCCATGCTTCTTTGCTAAGAATTTCACAAGACAAGACATTCACCTTACTTAAAATCACACACCCTCCCCCAGCACTCTCCCTCCCTGCTTTCTTCTCTGACATCTTAGATATTTGTTTATCTTTTCTCTTCTTCCTAGAATTTCAGTTCCATGAGGACAGGGATTATCGTCAGTTCTGTTCACTGCTATATCACCCGCATCTAGAAGAGTGCCTGGCATTCTAAAGGGGCTCAATAAATGTTTGGTGAGTAAATGAACAAGTATATATGAATGTTTAAGAGTAGGGGCTCTGGCCAGTCTGCCAGGGTCTCAAGCTAACTCTTCCACTTACTTGTGTGCTCTTGGGTCATTTACTTAATCTCTGTGCCTCAATTTAATTAATCAGTAAAAGGAGAACAATAGTACCTTGCTCATAGAATTATTATTGTAGGGTTCAATAAGATCCTGCATATAAAGAGCTAAAAACAATGCCCAGCCCCAGGAAGCACTCAGTTCCATGCTGGATGCCATCAGGCCCTTGGCTTGCCAGCATTTCTTACTTATTTGCTCACTTGATCTTCATCTGTCTTCCTTGACTCCAGCATACTTTCCACCCAGCTTTGCTCACTACTATATCCCCAGTTGCCAGCAGTGTTGGAAGAGAAAATCAGCCCTCCTCCTGAGTCAGGGAACATTGAAACCCAGCTTTGGGTAGGAGGAGGAGCCTCACCGATCTGTTTCTCCAGGGCAGCTGCTTCACAGACAGTGGCCCGGGGCAGGATGCCGGGATCGGTGAAGCTCGTCTGCAGCAGGCAGCTCATGACGAAGAAGAAGAGGATGGCAGCGATGATGGGGATGGCAAGGGTCAGTTTGCGGGCCAGGTAGGGGCAGCTAGAAGAAAAGATGAAAAGAGAGACATCAGCAGACATCCCCAGGGCTCCCTGGGGCACAGGGCTCCAGCAAAATACAGGTGTTGTCATTCTAGCAAATATGACCATATTCCTGATCAGAGCCTCCCGAGAAGCAGAGGTATGTCTCCTTGGTAAGCGTGCCTACTCCCTATACAAGTGCCTAATTGATCCTCACACCCAACACGCATAGCAGATGTGCTCAATAGATCCTGGCATTACCAACCCCTGCACTCAGCTGCAGCCCAAGAATCCTAAACACAGAGCTTCAGGCAGACACTACTCATCAAATGGACCATCCAGCAATGTTCATTCATTCACTCTACGAATATTTTTGAGGTTTTCTTTGGACCAGGCAACACCTTCAATAAAATGCAGGAATAATGGCAATGGAGAGGACAAGAGTCCCTCCCAGACATGGCTTAAGATCTAGTAGGGAAGACAGGAATGCCACATTGGGCAATGCCTGCTCTAACAGGGAGGGGAAAGCAGTATTACCATCAGGAAAGTCCCCCTAGACGACATGAGTAGAGGGTTGGGAGAAACAGCACATGTAATCACTGCCATTGTTCTAGCAGGGGAGAAAGAGCAAACACACAAGCAAACAAGTAACTGAAACTTATAGTAAACACTATGCAGGAATTAAAGGGTACTGAGCCTGAGCAAGAGCAAGACCCCGTCTCTACTAAAAATAGAAAAACTTGGCTTGGTGCCTATGGCTCAAGCAGCTAAGGCACCAGCCACATACACCTGAGCTGGAGGGTTGGAATCCAGCCCCAGCCCACCAAACAACAATGGTGGCAGGCGGCGCCTATGGCTCAGCGAGTAGGGTGCCGGCCCCATATACCAAGGGTGGCGGGTTCAAACCTGGCCCCAGCTGAACTGCAAAACAAACAAAAATAGCTGGGCGTTGTGGCGGGCGCCTATAGTCCCAGGTACTCAGGAGGCTGAGGCAAGAAAATCGCCTAAGCCCAAGAGATTGAGGTTGCTGTGAGCTGTGTGATGCCATGGCCTACAGAAGGCCATAGAGTGAGACTCTGTCTCTACAAAAAAAAAAAAAAAACAATGACGGCTGCAACCAAAAAATAGCCGGGCGCTGTGGTGGGCACCTATAGTCCCAGCTACTTGGGAGGCGGAAGCAAGAGAATCGCTTGAGCCCAGAAGTTGGAGGTTGCTGTGAGGTGTGATGCCACGGCACTCTACCCAGGGTGACAGCTTGAGGCTGTCTCAAAAAAAAGAAAAAAGAAAAACTAGCCTGGGCCTTGTGGCAGGCACCTATAGTCCCAGCTACTTGGGAGGTTGAGGCAAGAGGGTCGGTCGAGCCCAAGAGTTAGAGGTTGGTGTTAAGGTGTGATGCCAAGGCACTCTACCCCGGGCAACAGAGTGAGACTCTGTCTCAAAAAAAAAAAAGGAGAATTCCAGAGAAAAGGAAGAGCAAAATGCAAACGTCCTGAGCTAGGAAAGTGCAGGGCTTGTTCTAGGAACTGTCATGAGGTAATTGTGGTGGGGGTAGAGGGAGCGAGGGGAGGTTTCCTCAAAAGAGACTAGAAGAGTCTTCAGTAAGGTCCAGATCATGCCTGGCCTAGAAGGCCATGATAGATTTTGGATTTTATCCAGTATATAATGGAAAGCCATTGGAAGGTTGTAAGCAGGGAAATGACATGATCTGACTCACATTTCCAAAAGATGGCTCTGGGTTCTGGGTGAACAGTGGCATGACAACAGAGAAGACTGGGCGGTGAGGCTGTGATAGGTTCACTCCATTGTGAAGCCATGTTCCTGCCAGTGTCCAAGACTTCTAGAATGTTCTAGCCCTAAGATTGACAAGGGAGCTTGAAGACGGATGTGGAACCCTATAGTAGGAGGCCTGGTAGAAGCAGCAGCACAGCCATTTAGCAGGCCTAGGCTGTTCTCCAAGCCAGTTAGGGTTGGGGCCTAACTGAACTGCCTTCAGAGTTAGGCACAGTGGCTCATGCTGGTAATCTCAGCACTCTGGGAGGCAAAGGTAGAAGGATCACTTGAGGCCAGGAGTTTGAGACCAGCCTGGGCAATACAGCAAAGCCCTAGGCTGAGCTCTGTGGATACAGACTATGCTTTTTTTCCCCAGATAGTCTTACTTTCTTTCCCCCAATAGAGTGCCGTGTTGTCACAGCAACCTCAAACTCCTGAACTCAAGTAATCCTCTTGCCTCAGCCTCCCAAGTAGCTGGGACTATGGGCATCTGCCACAACACCTGGCTATTTTTTGGAGACATGGTCTCAGTCTTGCTCAGCTTGGTCTTGAACTCATGAGTTCAAGCAATCCACTTCCCTCGACCTCCTGAAGTACTGGGATTACAGGCATGAACCACCACGCTTGGCCACCAGTCTAAGCTTTCTGATTCACACTTATGTTCCTAGCACACCGCACAACACCTGGTACCAAGGAGGTGCCCAATAAACAACTGCTGAATGAATGAACGGTTTCCCCATGATGCCAGGAGACAGAAAAATAGCTACTATTTTTGAAGGCTTACTAGGTGTCAGACACTGCCCTCATAAATTATTATTTTAAGAAACAGGGTCTTGGGTGGCGCCTGTGGCTCAGCGAGTAAGGCGTCGGTCCCATGTGCCGAAGTTGGTGGGTTCAAACCCAGCCTCGGCCGAACTGCAAAAACAGAAAAATAGCCGGGCGTTGTGGTGGGCGCCTGTAGTCCCAGCTACTCGGGAGGCTGAGGCAAGAGAATCGCCTAGGCCCAGGAGTTGGAGGTTGCTGTGAGCAGTGTGACGCCACGCCACTCTACCAAGGGCGATCGAGTGAGACTCTGTCTCCAAAAAAAAAAAAAAAAAGAGACAG
>CAUYON010039352.1:0-22090 GCA_963573935.1 Arctocebus calabarensis | reverse complement strand
GGGGCCAGCGCCCTACTCGCTGAGCCACAGGAGCCGCCCACCAAGTTCTTATTATTATGAAGAATAGGAAGAATATTCACTGGTTCCCTGGTCATTCAAGATCCTTTCTCTTCCTCTTAGAGAAAATGATGTCTGATCATGCTCTTTAATGAACAAAATTTTCTAATACTAGCCATAGCACTAGTAAACCCCACAGAACTAATACATCACTGGTTAACTGGAATTTTGGATGATGATATTTTTGGAATACTATTTCATAAATGTACATTAGGTTGCACTAATGAATTTCTTTGGCTTTTTCATTTGTCAGAAAGATCTTGATATTATCCTGGAGAAAAAATAATCTGAATGAAAAATCAAGTGAAAAAGAGTAAGACAGAGAAGCTTTGAATCTATCATAGTACATGGCTAATTCACTACAAACTCAATAAATAAAACAGATGAGTCTGTTATTTTAAAAGAAAGTTTTAATATTTCAAAGCAAATATCAGAAAAAAATCACATTAAATTTATAAAAATCTGTCACTTTTACCTTCATTAATTAGAAAAATAATCATAAGTCAGTGGAAAATTTAAAAAAAATAATAAGCTAATGGTACCAATAACAGCTACACTAAAGTCTGAAGAACTGAAATACTGTCTAATTCTGTAAATGACAAAAGGATAAAATATCCACAAATCACATGACAAGATGGAAAAGTTCTGAAGGAATTAAAGAGACATTTAGTACAGATTTCTTCTCCATTTTAGCTTTTACTGTTTCTTAATGCTGAACATACACTGCTGAGCACCATCAGATTTAAATCCTACCCAGCCTTTAAGGTATAATTTAAACTCCACCTTCTCCAAAGCCTACTTGGATCTTGCCAGCTAAGATCAATTTCTCCCCATGTTGAATTCTCATGGATTCATGCATACTCCTTAGGAATCTTCTCAATTTCTGTTATATTACATTTTCATACATATTTTCTGTACAAGATAAATTTCTTTAAAAAAAAATCAATATTTTCTCCCATATTAGTGATGTTACTGAGTATAGTATAGTATCTTGTGCCTTGGAAGGAACACCACAGCTCAAAGGATGAAAGAAGGGCTCTGCACCCCTATACAGATACCTGTGTGACTTTTGTCTCCCAACTAACCAGTTCTCTGGGCCTAAATTCCCTTATCTAAAAAAGAGAAAAACACAGCATTATATGAGATAATCTATATAAGGTGCTTAAGATGCTTATTAAGCATCTATAAATGCTTAATGAACAGGCACTATTATCATATTCTAGCATAACTTATTTTTATAATAAATTATTTCTAATATACTTTATAATAAATTGTCAAATGAATGAAAGAGACTTAAAATATGGCAGTGAGTTCTAGAAGAGTTTTAATTTTTAAAAAGATGAGGGACTCCTTTATTTATTTATTTTTATTTCAATTTAATATGAGGGTACAAATTTTTAGGTCACATTATTCTCACTTCCCAGGCAAAGTTCAAGTTGTAGAAAAGTCCTTCACACGGGGCGTGCTGAACCCTCACATTGTGCACATTAGGTGAGATCCTGCTAATCACCCTCTTCCCCCTCCCCCTTGTAAGGGTGTATTTGTGTTTTCTCGTTCATATGGGCCTATAATTCTTTATAGATTGGTTTCACATTAGTATTGAGTACATTGGATATATTTTTTGCATTCTTGAGACACTTTACTAAGAAGAATGTATTTCAATTCCATTCACATAAACATAAAAATTGTAAAGTCTCCCTCTTTTCTTATGGCTGAATAGTATTCCATGGTATACATACAGTTTGTTAATTCATTAAAAGATGAGGAACTCCTAAGGGTAGAATATAAAATAATTTAAAAAAAAACAGTGCTGTATAACAACAGAACAGGTTACATCTGTTGTGTTCTATGTCAGTGATGAATCCAGGCACAGGCTAGATGACCATTTATTTCTCGGGAGTACTGGTGAAAGAAGTCTGCCCTTTGAGTAAAAGTGAGCAAGGCTTTAATATTTGTCTGACTTCTTTTTAATTTTTGTCCAATATTTCTTTACGTCAATAAAGATATGTTTACCCTTCCTACCAAAGTCTGTAAAACTAAACAACTTTACTTTTCCTATTCTTATCTATCGTAGAGTCAATCAGGTTTAATTTAGAATAAAATGCTGTATTTAGAATAAAATGCTGTATAAAGTCCCCTCATAAAACAATCCCTGAAGTTGTGTATATCTTAATTTACATGGCAAAAAGGATTTTGCAGATCTGAGGAAGTTAAGGGTAACAAGTGAACTTCCAACTGAACAAGAAAAAGGGGGTAGGCAGAAGAATCAGAGAAGGAAATGTTCTGATGGAAGCAGGGGAGAGAAACAGAGAAAGGGTGAAAGGGAGGGAGAGAAACAGACTTGACGATGCTATACATATGTTTTGAGGATAAAGGAAGGAGTCACAAATGAAGGAATGCAGATGGGCTCTAGCAGCTAGGAGGGAAGGAAACAGACTCTTCATAATGCCTTCGAACATCCTGATTTTAAGACTTCTAAACTCCCAAACCATAAGATAATAAATTTGTGTTGTTTTTAATTTACCCAACAATTCCATTCTTAGGTATGTATCTCAAAGGATTGAAAAGAGGGACTCAAACATGTACCCATACACCAAAGTTCACTGCAGCATTGGTCACAATAGCTAAAAGGTTAGCTAAAAGGTGGGAAAAGTCCAAATACACAAGTAGAATGTTGTATACACATACAATGGAGTATGTGCTATAAAATGAAATGAAGTTGATGCATTGCTATAACATTGATGGACCTTAAAAACATTGCACTAAGGGAAATAAGTCATGCACAAAAGGACAAGTAGTACATGGATTCCACTTAAATAAAATATCTAGAATAGACAAATTCCTAGAGACAGAAAGTAGATTAGAGGCTACCAAGAGTTGAGGGGAAGGAGAATGGGCAATTACTGCCTCTGCCAAGGAAAGCATCCTTGGGAGCATTCTTCTGCACATCCTTGTATGTGTTATAAAAATATCATTACTGGGCAGCACCTGTGGCTCAGTGAGTAGGGCGCTGGCCCTATATACTGAGGGTGGTGGGTTCAAACCCAGCCTCGGCCAAACTGCAACAACAACAACAACAACAACAAATCATTACTATTTTCTCTTATTTGGATGGGTTTTTGGTTGAAAAGATATTATCTGTGTAAAATAATCCAATCTTTCTATTTGAGACTGTTAAGTCATACATACTAGGTCCTTGAACTATGCAGGAGTTAGGGGCACTGACTCCTCACAAAGTCAAAAATCCACATATAACTTCTGACTCCCTAAAAACTTAACTAACAGCCTCCTGTTGACTGGAAGCCTTCCCAAGAACATAAACAGTCAATTAACACATACAGTAGAACCTCCATTGTTGACCATCTCCCTACATTGACCGTCTCCTTAAGTTGACCTAATTTTCATAGACCGGACATTTACCACATGTATCTATCACTACAGTAGGCCCAGTTCCTTATGCTGACCACCTCTGTATG
The DNA here is from genome assembly GCA_963573935.1 of Arctocebus calabarensis. NCBI lineage: Eukaryota > Metazoa > Chordata > Mammalia > Primates > Lorisidae > Arctocebus > Arctocebus calabarensis. The sequence continues at coordinate 18,557 of CAUYON010039352.1, read as the reverse complement.
TTGACCACTTTGTTACAGTCCCTTGGGTAGTCAACTTACAGGGGTGCTACTGTATTTTCTATGTTATACGTATTATATACTGTATTTTTATAATAAATTAAATTAGAAAAAATGCTATCAAGAAAACAATAAAGAACATAAAATATACTTCCTATTAAGTGGACGTTCTACTTCATACGGAGTAGGCAGAGGAGGAGAAAGAGGAGGGCTTGTTCTTCCTGTCTGAGGTGGGGGGCGGAAGGAGAGGCAGGCACACTCAGTGCAGCTGTATGGAAATACATCGTAATTTCTATATGACCCTTTTGCTTTCTCTAAATCTATTTCTATATGGTACTAATCCTTCTTCCATTATTTTCTTTAGTTTGAGTGTTCATGTCATAAAAGGGTCCAGCTGTAAAAGAAGTCAAAAGCAGTCTAGAATACAACACAGATAAATGCACCCCGATCATAAACCCAACTGTACAAGTGTTAGTCTATCCTTTCTTGTCTTAAATGTAGGTGCTCATCTACTTGCCTAAAAATGTTCATTATGGTACTTTTCCCCAGAATAGGGCACTTTTGTCTTCATTATATAGAAGATATGGGTATCTTTTCTCCTCAAGGACTTTCTCATCGAAATCTGGGAATGCATCTGCTGTCTCTTAATTGGCAGAATCTGCTTCTCCCACCATCTTGACATTTTTTAAAAAAATCTCTTTTAAAATTATCAAACCATCCTGTGCTGGCATTAAATTCTTAGCTCTTTTACCTTCCTTTTGCTTTAGGTTGTCACATAATGACTTGCTTTTTCTCAAATCATATTATTCTACAAGTATACCTTTCTTATGGCAATCCTGCACCCATATAAAAGCTGAATTTTCAATGCAAGATAAAAGTATTTCGTGAAAGTGTAAGGTTTTTGTGCCTAATGGTATAGCTGCAGCAACAGTTGCACAAATTTCCTTTTTTATAATAGTCCCTACATTGACTTCATTTAACTTGAAATAGTGAGCATCTGCAGCTGTAGACCTTAATCTAAGGTTCATATCAAGCAATTCAACATTTTCTCGAAAATTCACAACTTTTCTCTATTTCTTGAATTTCTGGCATCACTAGTGGCAATTTGTATGAGGCCCAGACTGTTATTCCAGGTTTACATTATTCTAAACACAACCAAAAATGATTAAGAAATATCACTTTTTACTGTGATACACAATTTACTCGAGAAAAACTGCTCACATGGACACTCCAGCATCCTGTGGCATTTTGATAGGAAATTCTGCAACATTTGAAATCACCCCAATAGCAACAGGAGGTGGCTATAGAATTATTACAGGACCACAGTAGATACTATAGTTAATTTTATGCAGTCATGATTTAGTACTGTGTATTTAAGTGTTTATATTTCTGCTGTGAATGGTACCAAGTACAGTCTAAGTTTGTCTGTCTAAGTTTAAAACTTTTCATAATAGATTTGAGATTTTCTAGTAGTAAATGATAGAATAGACTAGTATATTCATAGTTTATGCATTCATGACATACTTTTAAATGTTTCCAATATTTCTAGGCTATATAGTTAATCTTCAAGTTTTTTTAAATTGTTACAAATCTCCAAAAATTTTTCCAATATATTTATTGAAAAAATTCTGCACATTAAGTAGACCTACACAGCTTAAATCCATATTGTTCAAAGGTCAACCATATAACTATGTTGATTAGATAAACTATGTATCTATTTTCTTTTATCTGAGCCTGACTCTGAATAGGCTTATCAATCTTTTTATTTATTTCAATCAATTCCTTTAAGGTAACTGTGTCAAAATTCATTCATTTTACTTACATCCCCAAACCCACTTCATTCAATCTTCTCTCCTTTTTATTTATCTATTTCAAATCAATTCCTTAATGGTAACTATATCAACATTCATTCACTCTAGTCTCATTCCCAAACCCATTTAATTTGATCTTCTCTCCTTTTTATTTATCTTATTTCAATCACTTTCTTAATTGTAACTATGTCAACATTCATTCACTCTAGTTTCATTTCCAAACCCATTTCATTTGATCTTGTCCTAGCAAGGTAGTATGATAGGCTCATGGTCTTTGAATCATAAATTGCTAAACCATTATGAATTTATAGTTTCCTTATAAGTAACACAGTCATACACTTAACTTACCTTATAGAAGTATTTTAACAATTATGACACAAAAATATATAACTAAGTGGCTAGCCATACACCTATAGTTAAGAATTTAAAAACTGAGACAGAGCACATTGGCTCACATCTGTAATCCTCGCACTCTGGAAGGCTGAGGTAGGTGGATTGCTTGAGCTCAGAAGTTGGAGACCAGCCTGAGCAAGAGCAAGAGACCCTGTTTCTGCTAAAAATAGACAAACTAGCAGGGAATTGTGGCAGGTGCCTGTTGTCTCAGCTCCTGGGGAGGCTCAGGCAAGAGGATCACTTGAGCCCAGGAGTCTGAGATTTCTGTGAGCTACCATGATGCCAGGGCACTCTACAAAGAGTGAGACTTTGTTTCAAGAAAAAATAATTTTTTTTTTTTCAAATGGTAGCTGTTGTTATTAGTATTACTATTATCCTTGCCTTCCTCTCAGAGGATCACCTCTCAATTACTTTAATGAGAAAAATGAGACAATTATGAATTATTACTCAGTTTTGTTTCTCCTTTCCACCTCAATTTTCCTGTCATTGTTTAATCTTTACTTCTCCCAAATTTTAGAAAAAGTGGCATATCTTTTCTCATTTTCAAAGTTAACCCTTCATTCTACACTTCTGATCCTAGCCCTTCATCTCCACCTGGTTTCCACCTGTTATTTTTTTCTTCACTCTCTTCCTTCCTGATGATTCCTTCTGCCTGACCTACAAACATACTTTGAATTTCCTAAAAAAAAAAAAAAAAAAAAACACATCTTCTTAATTCTACTGTGGCCTTCTTCTATATCCCTTCTGAATTAGACTTACCATAGTCTACCCCAAACCCATTATTTGTATATTATATTATCTCTTAGTGCATTGTTAACTCCTTGAAGACTTAAGAGTATTTCACCTACTTGCACTGTATTTTCTAATAACAACAACTGTAATATTTTACATACAGAACAGGCATTTATTGAATAAATAAACTTAAGCTATAGCTACACCAAGAACATATTATAAGGGCTCTTTAACAAAACTACACTATCAGATGCTCAAATAAATCACTCTGCCAGAAGAAAGACAAAGAAGTTAACACATCAACACAATCAAATAACTTTAAAATATCATTCTCCATAAAATTTTACAAATTAGAAGTACTGCAATCATAAACATTTTAGGAAAAATGATTTACACAAATGTATTCTAAATCCAGAAAATGTGAGACTTCAGTTTTATTAAAATGCTAGGAGTTCTTTCCCTTAAACATTTTTACTTTTTTTTTTTTTTTTGTACTATGTCTCACTTTATCACCCTCAGTAGAGTGCCGTGGTGTCACACAGCTAACAACAACCTTCAACTCCTGGGCTTAGGCAGTTCTCTTGCCTCAGCCTCCTGAGTGGCTGGGACTTCAGGCGCCCATAACGCCTGGCTATTTTTCTGTTTTGCAGTTCGGCCGAGGCAGGGTTTGAACCCGCCACCTTTGGTATATGGGGCTGGTGCCCTACTCAATGAGATAAAGGCGCCACCCGAATTTTTACTTCTTTTTTATAAACTACTGAAAAATAACTAACAAACACCTGGATAGTATATAGATTTGTTATATTTTTAATTAATTAATTAATTTAGCAACAGACTCTCACTATGGCGCTATTGGGAGAGTGCTGTAGCATCACAACTCACAGCAACCTCAAATTCTTGGGCTTAAGTGATTTTCTTGCCTCAGCCTCCCAAGTAGCAGGGACTACAGGCGTCCACCACAATGCCCTGCTATTTTTTTGTTGTAGTTGTCATTGTTGTTTAGCAGGCCCAGCCAGTTGGAACCGGCCAGCCCCAGTGTGACCAACACCCTAACCACTGAGCTACAGGCTCTGAGCCAGCATTTGTTATATTTTTAAATAAAATCAACTTGTAAGCACATAACTATCTACATAAATTGAATTTTATATCTAATATATTATTATGCAAACTGGAATTCAAATGTATTTCTGTATTCCTAACCTAACAACCTGACATCAGTGGAAGATGCTAGAATCATTATGACAGATCTTTAACGAGACTTCAAAGTTTCTGTTATTCTAAAGTAAATGTAAAGGTCCATAAAATGGAAGTGATTTGTAATTTTACTAATTCAACGAATGCTACAATAGACAAACAGGAAGTGAGTGGCTATGCTTCAGAATAAGGACCTGTGATCAGTTCACATTTCATGCAGCTGCAGTGTATTAAATACCCATTCCATTAGCAGTAACCCTTATAAGAAAGCAACAAAAATTTTCCCTTTTTGTAGGGAAGAGAAAATCAATCGCCATTGGTAGTGATGGAAGTAAAGAAGTCTAAGAAAAGTGCCAGAGTCTAGCCACAAAATTGCAATTTCAGAAAACTACAAGTTTCTAAAAGTTAAAAAATCTGAATTGATACTGCTCAGCTCTGTGGTGGGAATGAGTGTGCCATGCATTTCATTTTAAAATGGGGCAAGAAAGTCACAAGACTTTTAACAAGTGCTCCAGCCAGAATTTTTCTTATGTAGATATGAATACATATGAAATGCTGCTTAAATTTTCAATTTTATTTCAGTTTGTGGGAAAAAGCAGGCTGCAAATCTTAAAACTGTCTTTATTTCCTGGCTGGTTTTGTGCCTCAATACCCTCCATGAAATAATATTTGACTTGTCATAAGATTTTAAATTAAAATCAGGTAATGCATACAGAGCTTAAGATTTTTAAAAGCATGTCATAGGAGTTTTATTAAATGTTACAGATGCTCAATAAGTGGTCACTACTAAAACTGCTATTAGAGTAGTGACATTAAAGTAAACATGGGGATTCCTTGAGTGTAATGCAGTAGATATTTTCAGTGTTCTCCAATCATTCAGTGAACCTGTTTCTCCTCCCCTAGAGAGAAAAATATGCTTCTTCTTTGAAGGTGTCCTTTAGGCAGAAGTGTCCTGCCCACTCTCCCCTAGCCTCTTAACGGAATCTACTCCTCTGTTATTCTCTGAAAACAAGTCCCACCCATGAGCTAGGTGGCTAAAGCACCTGCACTGGCATAGAAACCAGTGCTACAAAATAAAGGAAGAAGAGCTCAAACAGAGGACAGAGAAGTATCAGAAAGGAAGACTGTGGCTGACAATTCTGGCACAATGCAGTTCTATTCTCCTCCTCCTCAGAAGATACTACAGTCATCTACTTGGTTAACCTCAGTTAGAGTAACATGTATCAAGTTAAATAGGCCAGGCATGGTGGCTCATGCCTGTAATCCTAGCACTTTGGGAGGCCAAATTGCCAGGATCCCTTGAGCTCCGGAGTTCAAGACCAGCCTGAGCAAGAGCGAAACATCATCTCTACTAAAAATAGAAAAAAATTAGCCATGCGTTGTGGCAGGTGCCTGTAGTCCCATCTACTCAGGAGGCTGAGTCAAGAGGAACTCTTGAGGTTACTGTGAGCTATGATACCACAGCACTCTACCCAGGGCAATACAGTGAGAGTCTGTCTTAGAAAAAAAAGAAAAAAAGAAAAGAAAAGAAAGAAAAAAACATGTTAAATCCAACAGGGATGAACATGGAAGACCCACAGATCAGTTTCCCATAAAGAGTTAGGGACATTTCAGATATTAAAAAGATATTAAAAAGTTAACTATAGGCATCTCCAGATACAGGACAATTTACAAAGGAAGACATGTAGGTAGGAAATTAAAGGTTTTATGGCCAATAGAAGTAGAAAACAAAGATAGACTCCAAACGTGCCTCTGATTCTTACCACCTCACATAGTTAGGCATTTTGCAAAATGATGGCCAAAGAGAGAACCCTCTCTGAGAGTGAAAGCACTAGTTTATGTTAGTAACAGTTACTTTAAGTGCATCCTTGCCTGTCATTCTCTTCTCATTTGGTTTAGAATTTTATTTTAGCCTTTATCAGAAACTGGGGAAGTCCCTGTCCCCTCTCTGGCAGATAATAAAGGCACACAGTTAAGGGCTGCTGGTTCAAGCCCGGCCCCGGCCGAACTACATCAGAAATTAGCTGGCCAGGCTCGGCGCCTGTGGCTCAAGGGGCTAAGGCACCAGCCACGTACACCTGAGCTGGCGGGTTCGAATTCAGCCCCGGCCCGCCAAACAACAATGACGGCTGCAACCAAAAAAATGGCTAGGCGTTGTGGCGGGCGCCTGTGGTCCCAGCTACTTGGGAAGCGGAGGCAGGAGACTCACTTGAGCCCAGGAATTGGAGGTTGCTGTGAGCTGTAATACCATGGCACTCTATCCAGGGTGACAGCTTGAGGCTCTGTCTCAAAAGAAATTAGCTGGCCGCTGTGGCAGGCCCCTGTAGTCCCAGCTACTTGGGAGGCAGAGGCAAGAGAATCGCTTAAGCCCAGGAGTTGGAGGTTGCTGTGAGCTGTGACGCCACAGCACTCTACCAAGGGCGATAGAGTGAGATTCTGTCTCCACAAAAAAAAAAAAGTCCTCTCAGCAACACAATGAATTAAGAGTATAGACTGTGGATACAAGCTATCCTTTTAGATTTATCTTTCTTTCCTGGGGCCTCAGTATTCTTATTTACATGATAATTTTCTCCTAATAAAAGGTTTAATCAAGTGTAATTTTTTAAAAAATTACCAAATAAAAGCATATATTAGGAATGGATATGTCTTTATAACTACCTACTGACATTATCATAACTTTAATGCAATTTATATCAAATGTAGGGTAGATAAGATATACTATTTTGATTAACACCTGTAACAAGAACTATATTTTACTGAATGGTTACTGTGCTGCTGGCACTTTGCTTAACTTTTCGCATAAATTATCTCCTTAATTCTCACAATGACTTCTGAAATATTTTATCCCCATTTTGTAACTGAATAAATTATGTCTCGAAAAAACTGGAGAAACTGCCTAAAGTCATACAGCTTGTAAGTGGCAAATCTGTAATTTACACCCAGAACTATCTGAGTCAAAGCACAATTCTTGAAACTACCTGTTGTTTCTCTGATAGATGAAAGCAAAAAGATGAAGCAATCTGCAAAGAAAAGTAGATAACCTTAAAAAAACATAATCCTGGTCCCTGCAAGTACTGAATCATATCCGACAACTCAATACTCAAATTCGTTTGTATTTGCCAAACCCAAGTTCTAGTAAAGCGGGAAGTCTCTTTTGACTCTAATAGAAACCAGATCTAATTAAAAGCTAGGTGAGAGAACTATCTCTTACCCGTGTTGCCATCTGCACTCTCCATAGATGGTTTACTGGATTCTGACGGATTGTTCATTCTTGAGTCTACAATAAACCACAAGTAAATAAAGTTTTGTCAAATTTGAGAATGGAAATGGGATTAAAGAGGCAAATCATGGCAGAGGAAAGGGTTAACTAACCTTATAGACAAGGAGACACAGTGAATACATGTCAGGCTAAAACACCAGAAATTGTAATAAAAGGTTATCTGAAGGAAATCCAGGATTCCTTAGCCCCTGAAGGGATCCATAAATTCTTTTCTAAAGAATCTGAGCGTTCTTCTAAGAAAAACAATAGACCCTACCCTGAAAAGTATTGTATTACAGTCTAATATATAATAGAAGTAAATGCTTTACCATTAAGTATAAAATGCTAAAGAAAAAAATTAACATATTATTCCCAAATAAAGTTATCTTTTTTATACAAGCAAAGATAACCAAATTTTGGTTAATAGATGAGATAGTAACTCAACCTAATGGACCAAAGAAAACATGTCTAAGAAAAATACCTCCACATTTATTCCCTTCCCCAACCAAACTAGAAACAAAGAAAAAATATGTCAAATTCATACCTCAATCATAAACCAACATCAGAGCCCTAAGAAATATATATATAGTAATGTCAGAATCTAATCACAACTACACCCACTTAAAAATTTTACTTCTTCGATATCCTCAATGAGCCTGCTAATTGGGGTTTATTTCTTCTGGAGTACCTATTAAATGAAAGTTTGTTTCCACAGTAAAGTTTTCATCAAGCAATAGGTATCTCAGAAGACATGAAAGCGAAGAGGCAAGAACACCTCTATTCTTCTGCTAACTGTTCGAAAGGGTAAAAAACTGAATATATCTCAACATACATCTTATTCTACATGTACTACAAACTTAAACTTAGAATATTTGTAATCAAACTAGTTTACTATCATAGGAGCTCCTGCTTTTCCCCCCAACTGAATTAAAAACCATTTAACTGTAGTCACTAAGGGAGAACAAATATTTAAACTATAATACATTTTTTTAATTTTTGTTTTATTAAATCATAGCTGTGTACATTAATGTAATCATGGGGTACAATGTGCTGGTTTCACATACAATCTGAAATATTTTCATCAAACTGGTTAACATAGCCTTCATAACACTTTCTTAGTTATTGTGTTAAGACATTTATATTCTACCTTTAGGAAGTTTCACCTGTACCCTTCTAAGATGCAATACATTTTTTTTGACCAAAGAACATGTTCTGTCCTCTGCTTAATCAACTAACTGGGAAATCAAAACAATCATCAGACAGAAGTCCCAACTATGTTATCCACAGTTGCATTATCCACATGCATAAGGGATGAGAAAAAAATCTGGAGTCCTCTTCTCATAAATTTTATTTCTAACCTAGCTTCTCTAGTATAGTAAATTTTTATAACTGATGCTTGTCTTTTGGGCTTAAATACCTCTGTGTATCTCTGGTTTGCTCTTCAGATGATCCAAGGGTTAAAATTCAAATGTCTGTGGTCATAAATGAGGGCTTCTGACTTCCTTCACACCTACTGTCCAGAAAAATTTAAGTATCATCTGAAAGCATACTAAGGTTCGAAAGGAACAGGTGTACAACTTAGTGAAAATCAACTTTATGAATGACTTAACTTATGAAAGCCAACAAAGATCACAACAAATGTAACACAATCATACACGCTACTCAATGCTTCCTTTAAAAGGAATTTTAAAGTGGAAAAAAATCAGTTAACTTCATAAAAAGGATAACATTTTCCCACATACACGGATATCATAGAAACAAAGGAAGCAACACAATTCCTTAACAAGTCAGGAGACTGGGCTTGTACAATTCGTATCCTAATTTACCCATCTATAAATTACAACACAGGTATTTTATGTGACTCTTCGCGTAATTTTTCATTGAATTGTCAAGAGCTTCAAAGGCATTTAACAAAATTACTTCACACAAAAAAGATTAAAAGAATAAAATTCTTATTAACTGTACAATGGAGAGACTATTTAAACTACATTTACTATTAACTGAAAGTAATAGATATAATTTCTAATTCTAAAAAAATTCTAAAAATATTTCAAAAAGATACACATATATTTCTTTCTTTTCTTGAACTCTCCACTTAGTAAATGTAAAAGAGTAAATATAGGTAAATTCTTTTTTGATATTTAAAGTATTCTCTCTCCCTGATCAATACAAAAAATATAAGTCTATAGCACCGAGCTGACTGTATCTAATGACTCCAAGACAGTCTACAAATTGCCAATTAATTGAATTCTTGGCATAAATTTGATGTTTGTGTCACTCACTCGTTACATAGTGGTTTTTACCACACTAGACAAATGCCTCGGGTTTGGGCCATACATTTGCATAATAATTCAAACATTTTCAGAAATACCATTTTACTTTATTCTTGGCAACTTTGAAGGTGATAGGAAAAGACTCAATTTTCAAGTGGAGAAAATAACATACAGAAAAAAGGTCTCTTGCAAAAGTTTTAAAGGTAAGATATCTAAGTCCTAGACTTTATCACCTAACCTTCCAGGGTGAGTATGAAAAGATTTTAATAACTTTGCACATAGACAACACTCCACAAAATAATATGGCCACCATTAACCATCATATGTCTAAAAACCAAAGCATCTCGATCTCTTTTAAATCTTAATCACCAATAATGGTTTATATAGTTAAAAGGTCTTTCCAACACTTAAAACTATAGTTTGCTACAGGTAATAGTTTCAAAAATTGGAAAAGTGATCAATACATCTACTGCAGTAACCAGTACAATTACACTCTGTATTAATATTTATGGAAAAAATTCTGCACTGTGACTCCACCTTATTTTTTACTAAGCATGTGTGTATTTTGTATAAGACATTCTCATTAGGTATGAAAAACATTTTTATTAATTTTATTAATATTTAAGTACAGTTTATATCTTATTTTAGATTTAAAATGTTTTTAGAATTACATGAAATGCTCTCAATAAAAACTTCCAAAATCAAAACTATTCTTCACTCAAGCTGAATTCTAAATCCATGCTAGTTACTGAAAATACCCAATCCTCTCAACAAGTAGAGCTAGTCATAGGGAGGGACCTACTACAAATTCAAGAAAGCTCGTGTTTTGCAATTCCTTTCCTCTTTCCCAGCTCAACCCAGCTCTCCCCCTCCCCTGCACTGGTTGCATAAGTGATTAAGCATTTATGAATAGTCAACCCCACACATGCTATTTCCATATTAAAGCCTGTAAGAAAAGAAGTGTGCTGGTACCCACCTAGAACATAGTCACTGCAGTCCAGCATTGCTGTGAAATCTTCTAGAGGTGCAGATAGTCCAAACAAGGAAGAAAACAGGTAGCAGTTTGGGGTGGGGGAAAGAAGGTACTATTATTTCTAACAAATCTATGTTATTAACAGACTAAGGGTGGGGTTGGGGTAGTGATTAAGGGGAGAGGCAAAATACAACTTCTTCAGTTACACCATAGCAATCTTCAACTGAATAAGGAAACTTCAGTTGCTCAGAGGAGTTTTAGTCTCTCCTACCAGCAAGGACTGACATTATCAAGGCAACTGAAGCATGAAAAGTTCCCCTTTTTGTAATAAAATAGAAACAAAGATTGCAGCTGGCAGTTTCCATAATGAAGCTTAATCAGTATGCGCGTGATTAGGGCCTTATGCAAATCTCTCCTCGTTAGCACTGCAGCCAGCACTTTGAAGTCCACGAACAATTCATTTACAGAATACACTGAAAGCACTCCTTGCATAATTTAAATCATGCATAAATATTTATCAGTCCATTTGCATATTAATTGGCAGTGCATGAAGGGAAAAATTATCTCCTGAGTGCCAGCATAATAATTAGGAGGATAAAATGAGATTTCTTCCAATGGCCTGGGTTCTTGGACCTAACTTGAGATAGTACCAGGGGAGAGGGAGGGACAGGAGACAGAGTTCTGTTAAAATGCCACTGAAATGACACGTACAAATTAGAAACAACTCTACAGACTTAAGCACCTTTAATCTTATTCCTGCTGGCAACAATGACTTGAGTAATAAGAGGATTTGCAAAAGCTTTCTACACAATCCAAATAATCCCAAGGAAACAATTAGCAAGGTGGAAGCAGAACACAGAGCTGTCAAGATGGTGCTGGTCTACTGATAGAGAATTTTCCAATTGTTACCACACTCTGTCAGAAGGGAGTGCTACTTTCAAACAGGCAACAGTAAATTCAGAAACAGTGCAAAGTATATAAGAGTATCTTCAAGAGTATGGAAATTCATTAACTACAAATCTTTTTTATACTGTCAAAGTAACATAGTAGATTAGTTGAATGCCACCTATTATATAGTATTTTTTCTCCACACAAACCAATCTCAAGCAGAAAGAAGAGTTTTGTAGAATCTTTATCATCAAATAATGAGCCACATAAACTGTGGGATAATTTAGTAATTTAAGTACATTTCCCTTAATGGACACACCCACCCACACAAAATCTTCATTAAATAATGTTTATTCAAGTTAAAGTGAATTTATAAGGTAAATTATCAAGTCAAAACTTTTCAGCATTATTAACAGGATGACATTATCTCCCATTCCTCATAGGTAATTCAGGAGGTTTATTTAATAGGGAACTGAGGCATGGAGAACTAAAAGCACTTTACTCAACATCACACTAGTAATCTGGAGCCAGGATTTAAAACTAGATTTTGCTCACATTAAAACCTGAGCTCTCGGCTATTATTATGCATTATGGATGAGTTACAAATTTAGAGAATTGGGGGTGGTGTGGATGAGTGACTAAGGCAGTAGAATGAAATGGCTTATTTTCGGCTTCGCGCATGGGATAAGGCGCCAGCCATGTACACCTGAGCTGGCAGGTTCGAATCCGGCCTGGGCCCGCCAAACAACAATGACGGCTGCAACCAAAAAATGGCCGGGCGTTGTGGCGGGTGCCTATAGTCCCAGCTACTTGGGAGGCAGAAGCAGGAGACTCGCCTGAGCCCAGGAATTGAAGGTTTCCGTGAGCTGTGATGCCACAGCACTCTATCCAGGATGACAGCTTGAGGCTCTGTCTCAAAAAAAAAAAAAAAAAAGAAATGGCTTATTTTCAGTATAGAAAGGAGAGCAATAATTAGTGGCAAAGACATTGTTAGGTGTGTACAGATACACAGGAGTGCACTAGACTTGAATGTTCTCAGGGGTGCCATCCCATTAATAATTGGTTTGATTTAGAACTAGTCTTCAAGCATGTCAAATGTCTAGATTTCAAAAACACACGTGGCTCGGTGCCTGTGGCTCAACGGGCTAAGGCGCCAGCCACATACACCTAAGCTGGCGGGTTCGAATCCAGCCCAGGCCCACCAAACAACAAAGACGGCTGCAACCAAAAAATGGCCGGGCATTGTGGCGGGCGTCTATAGTCCCAGCTACTTGGGAGGTGGAGGCAAGAGACTTGCTTGAGCCCAGGAATTGGAGGTTGTTGTGAGCTGTGATGCCACAGCCTCTATCCAGGGTGACAGCTTGAGGCTCTGTCTCAAAAACAAACAAACAAACAAACAACAACAAAAAAAACACATGCACCTTTTCCCAACATTAAGATTGAAATTAAATCAACAATGTATATGAACAAATGAAAGACAAGATTTTCATAAGGAGCCTTTAAAAAGATTTTCTTGCAAGTCACTTAGAGGACCAAAAACCTTGCTTAACTTTTAAATCAGCACTCTAATCATATTGCTCGTTTTTCTATTTTACACAACCACAAAATGCTGTGAGGAGAAAACATGGAGGAGAAACAGTGCTGCCATTTTGTAGTTTCTTCCCTATTCTAATTTTCTCATTTATCAAATGGTGACAATATGCCTTTCATGAGCTTGCTGTGAGATAAATGTATCTGTGCTTCTCCGATTTAATTAGAGTATGACTGAAGTGTGAGGCAGGAATGCCAGGGAGACATCAAGTCACCAGAAAAACTTGGTCCATCTTTGGAGAGCACCAATTTTATTTAATAATAATTCACACCATTTTGTATTATTAAATAAGTAAGAATATGTTAATAAGAGAACATAAATTTCAAATGAGTTCTTAAGGTAGAATGTGCTAGGCTGTAGAAGTTCTGTTTGTTGGGAAAAGATGAAAAGCTTCGGTGAATGTGCCTAGACTATAGTAGATGTCAATATTTTAAAATATTTAACTTTATTGCCTGCCTTTATTACAGTATATCTCTGCACCTATCATCTGCCTCTTTGTGCTTTGCCTAGTAACACCTGTCTTTTGCCAGTTTGATCTTTCATGTATCAGCTGAGGATGATTTGGAGCGCTGGCCCATCACTGCCAGCTGAGGACTATTTGCTGGTAGGTACCCCATAGGGGGAACAGTTTGGTAGTATAATATAATGTAGTATAGTTGATCTCCCTCAGGCCAAGGAGAGTCCACACAGCCTCTGCGCAGCAGGGAGGCTGGAGCTCACTCACCAAGAAACAAAGGCTACTATCTAAAAGAGACCCTTTTGCCCTCCACCACGAAGCTCACCCAGACAAATGACTTTGATACAACAGAAAGATGAGAAAAAGCCCTTTCTGCCACTCTTTGTCCTTTTCTAGAGGATAGCTGGAAGGCTGTCTTGGGCCTCTACAAACAGACTGCCAGAGAAATGGCCACAAGTCTCTCCCCTGCACTCTCCAACCATTATACATTTACATCCGAAAGAAGAAAACAGCCTTTGCCCCAAAGTCTCAAATGTTTACTTCATTTGGTTTTCTGTCTAAAGTATCAGCAAAGAATCACTTAGATTCTTTAGATTAAAATTTAAAAAGAACACTAGTTTTTAAAAAGAAAACCATTTCTGAGAAGTTTGTGGGATTATCAGTCATTCACACTTTGGCACGAATTAATCCAATCTAATTGCTTTCATTTAACATGTAGCTTAGGCATTGATGAGTGAGGGAAGGTTGTTTTCATTGAAGAAGCAGCCGACAAATGCTCTAATAAAATAACTGTTGTTTAGAGCATATGGATTGCAGAGTGTAGCAGTAGAGGCTCAAGGTTCATAAAAGGTAGAAAGAATAGGAAAAAAGTAACATATGGAAGTATAAAACAGGAAAGTTCAAATTTATATATTTCCAAAATTATGCCTAAAATTTACCTTTTTTTTTTTTTTTCTAAAAACGGGGGGAAACACTCTCCCATGACCTAGAATTCACGGGCTAACAGTTTTAATGTTAAAATAATTTTTTGCTCATGATCTTATGGGTGCATCTAATTCCCGTTAGAAACGAAATGGAGGGCAATGACAAGTGAGTTACAAACTGGCATTTTAAAACACATCTTTTCTGTGTGAGTGAATTGAGGTCGGCTTGTATTCTGTCTTTCTAAATCATTAACACCCAACCTGGGCACCTTCCATATGAACAGCTATTTGTACACATTATTCTATATGGACTGTACACATATACCTGAGTCATTATGAAAGTTCTGAGATACATGAAAATCAAGAAATGTAAAATCTGCACAGATAGAAACAAATGAAGCCCTCCCAGCAACAGTGATAAGCCGAGCAAGTTAAAACTTGCACTGGTGAATCAGAAAGGATGTTGTCAACTATGTCTCTTAGAAGTGAAATAACGGACCACAGCGACTTTCATAGTGACCCAAGTAACTAGTCAAATGGGTAGAATATCTCTGATTCAACAACTATTTCCTGTCATCTCCTCTTGTCTCCTAGGCCCACTGGTTTTCACCCCAGGCAATCTCAATTGTACACTAATATCCTTTTTAATTTTCATCTCTTTTCAAAAGCTAATACTTAAACTTTTTTCATCTCCTACTAACTTGTATACAGAAAATACTTCATAACATTGCTTCAGTCAATGTTCAGTAACAAAAGTACTTAGTATCTCAAAAATTGTAAATCATTATTTATAATAACTCATCCATAAAACCCATCACCCATGTATAGCTGAAGATAATACACCTAATAATGCCCAAATATAAAAGAACATTCTAAGAGTTGAAAACTTTAGACTCAGAACCAAGTGTCTGGCACTGCACCATTCTTGTACACTAAGTCACAGTGTATGTGGATAACACCCTCTAAGTTTACAGTGTGGGGCTCTCAGTTCTTTAAAAAAAAGTTTTAAAAAGTAACATAAAATGGAATTTCTGCCACCTAATAAAAGTCTAGATGGGCAGATACCAAGAAAGAAATGCACTTTAGCAATCTGGCTAGTAAACAATGGCAAACACCAAGACATCTGAAGGATGGCCTTCTTTCATAAAACGTAAACTGAGGCCTAGAGAATGACTCCAGGGTCACACAGCTGTTATGTGACAGACAGTGTGGGAAGCAATGTCCTAGGCCTTCACATTTACTCATATACTTATTTTTAAATCCAACAAAACATGTATGGAATTTGTATGCTGAAAACTACAAAATGCTGGTGAAGTAATCAAGGAAAATACAGAGGAAGGGAGCGAATACTGTGTTAATGGATTAGAACACTCTAAGCAGCAGGAGGCATGGGAGGGAAAGAAGTGGAAGAGGTAGAAACTCTTAACCTCATGAGCCCAAGATCAGTAGTTGGTTGGTTAATCAAAAAGTCAACTTAAATACTGTAAAAACACATGCTTATTTTACTTTAACCCAAAGGACATAAATACCCAAGCATTCATTGCTCTTCTGATGTTGGCCCAAAGCCTTAAGTTTCTCAAGCTTTTCACTGAAAGCCACATTTTACATATAAGCATAGAACAAGTATAAAAAACTCAAGAAAAGTTCCATAAAATGATGGTCCTTTCTAGGTGTAATGCACTCTGATATGTTCACATATACAGTAGAAGCTCTCCTAAGTTGATCACCTAAGGGACTGAACAAACTGGTCAACATACGGAGGTAGTCAGCATAAGGAACTAGGCCTACTGTACTGATGCAGACAAGTGGTGCAAAATTAGGTCAACTAAAGGAGGTGGTCAATGTAGGAGGTAGTCAGCTATGGAAGTTCTACTGTATTTTTTTTAAAAACTGCTCACTGCAACCCATTAAATTAACTTTATGAACCATAGATTGAAAAATGATGCTTTGGCTCGGCACCTGTGGCTCAACGGGCTAAGGCGCCAGCTGGCGGGGTCGAATCCAGCCCCCGGCCCGCCAAACAACAATGATGGCTGCAACCAAAAAAAAAAAATGGCCAGGCGTTGTGGTGGGCGCCTGTGGTCCCAGCTACTTGGGAGGCAGAGGTAAGAGACTTGCTTGAGCCCAGGAATTGGAGGTTGCTGTGAGCTGTGATGCCACAGCACTCTATCCAGGGTGACAGCTTGAGGCTCTGTCTCAAAAAAAAAAGAAAAATGATGCTTTAAAAGTGAGGCAAGAACTTAAAAAGAACTTATGTGCAATCTGAGCACATAATCTTTTTCTTCTAGAGTAATT
The DNA here is from genome assembly GCA_963573935.1 of Arctocebus calabarensis. Lineage (NCBI taxonomy): Eukaryota > Metazoa > Chordata > Mammalia > Primates > Lorisidae > Arctocebus > Arctocebus calabarensis. The sequence continues at coordinate 1,771 of CAUYON010039352.1, read as the reverse complement.
TCTCCCTAATATTTTATAGCTCTTTTATACACATCTAATTCAATGGTAATTTTTAGTAATTAACCTTTATAAAATCTTTTCAAATCATTTAACTCAAGTTTTAACAGAAACATCATCTCTTTCTTTGTGTTTACTTGGCTTATATAATAATTATTTAAATTGTGTAATTAAAGTATGTAGTACAACCAGCATGAACAGGCTTGGGAGCACAAACTAATAAATGACTCTTGGTAACTTTACAACTCAACCAGTAGAATCAGACATGGAAAGACATACTATGCAGTAAGCATTCAGAGTGCCAGGGGATGAGATGGTGTTTCATGCAGGAATAGCAGAAAAGAAAGAAGTCTTAAAACTTAACCCTGAAAAAAAATCCATTAGAAAATAAAATTTTTGTGTTTCTTTAGAAAAATTCAAAAGAAGGGAATAGATATATCACTGAAGATATATTAATATATGACAAATAGCACTTAAAAAAGATATTCAATATTCTCAACCATTAGGAAAACACAAATTAAGGCCACCATGATATCACTCGACACCTATTTGAATAGCTAAATAAAAAATAATGAAAACATCTAATGCTGGTACAGATTTGGACAAACACATCTTTCATACATGGTGGGAATGTAAAGCAATACAGCTATTCTGGAAAATATCTGACATTGTCCTAAAAACTAAACTTGCACATACCATATGACCCAGCAATCCGAGAAATAAAAACTTACATCCAGGGTGGTGCCTGTGGCTCAAAGGAGTAGGGTGCCGTCCCTATATGCTGGAGGTGGCGGGTTCAAACCCAGCCCCAGCCATAAAAAAAAAAAAAAAAAAAATTACATCCATATAAATACAGGTATTCGAGGTTTGTTTTGTTGTCCTAGGATATGATCAATTTTGGAGAATGTTCCATGGGATGATGAGAAGAATGTATATTCTTTAGCTTTGGGATGGAGTGTTCTATATATGTCTATCAAGCACAGTTGCTCTAGGGTCTCATTTAAATCTCCAATATCTTTGTTTAATTTCTGTTTAGAGGATCTGTCCAGCTCTGAGAGATGGATGTTAAAGTCCCCTTTTATCATGGTGTTATAGGATATCATATTGCTCAGACTAAGCAAGGCCTGTTTCAAGAATCTGGGAGAATTTAAATTGGATGCATAAATATTTAGAATTGAAATGTCTTCTTGATGTATTTTTGCTTTGACCAATATGAAGTGACCATCGTCTTTTTTGATTTTAGTTGTTTTAAATCCACATGTATCTGAAAATAAGATTGCAACCCCTCTTTTCTTTTGAATTCCGTTTGCCTCAAAAATTGACTTCCAACCCTTACCTCTGAGTTTTAATTTGTCTTTTGACATCAGGTGTATTTCAAGTAGAAAGCAAATAGATGGCTTGTGTTTTTTTTTTTTTTTTTTTTTTTTGAGACAGAGCCTCAGGCTGTCACCCTGGATAGAGTGCCCTGGCATCACAGCTCACAGCAACCTCCAATTCCTGGGCTCAAGTGAGGCTCCTGCCTCTGCCTCCCAAGTAGCTGGGACTATAGGTGCCCGCCACAACGCCCGGCCATTTTTTGGTTGCAGCCATCATTGTTGTTGGGCGGGCCCGGGCTAGATTCGAACCCGCCAGATCAGGTGTACGTGGCTGGCGCCTTAGCCCATTGAGCCACAGGCACCAAGCCAGCTTGTGTTTTTTAATCCAATCAGCCAATCTATGCCTTTTCAGTGGGGAATTCAAGCCACTGACATTTATGAGATAATTGATAAGTGTG
>CAUYON010039351.1:0-11490 GCA_963573935.1 Arctocebus calabarensis | reverse complement strand
GGCGCCGTCCCCGCGGGGCGCCCCGGAGCCCGCCCGCCCCGTCCCGGGACGCGGGTCGCACCTGCTGCGCGGCGGCCGGCGGCGACCAGGAGCAGGAGCAGCAGCGCGGCCCGCAGGAGTCGGGGGGCGCAGGGGACGAGGAGGGCGGCGCGGGCCATGGGCGCGGAGAAGGTGGCGAGGACCGCGGAGAAGGCCGAGAAGGCGGCGGGGACGGCGTCGAGGACTGCGGAGGCAGCGGCGGGGACGGCAGCGAGAACCGCGAACCGGCTGCGCGCTGAGGTCCGAGCTGTGCGGCTCCCGGACCGGGAACCCCTTTTATGCGCCGCTGGGCCGGGACAGCCCGAGCCGCCGGCCGGGGAATTCCCGGGGTTGCGGGTGCGGCCGGGACCCGAGGAGGCGTCGCCCCTCCTCCCCTCTTCTCCCCCTTTTCTCCCTCCCTACTCCCCCCCGCCCCAGCCGCTGTGGCGGACTCCGACCCTGGATGTCCTTCCCAGGCCCCAGATTCCAAGCGGGACGGGGAGTTTCCGGCCGCGCTGGAGCCCCTGCCTCCGAGGAGGAGGCCGTGGGCGCTGGGTGACCTCCGTGGCGGGCACGTGGGGGTGGTCGTGTAGGGACTGGAGAGAGGTCCTTCATCATCGCCGGCATGGGAAGTTAAGGTGGACATGGCAGCCTCGCTAGCTAGCGCCTTTTTCTCCTTAACTTGTGTTCCCCCGGTTTCATTCGTCTCCGAAATAAACGTGTGGTCTTCCGTAAATGCGTCTGCCATCTCAGATTGCCTGTGAGGACCTGCGTCTTGTTCCTGCAGTTTTATTACCTACGTCAATCACACCCGCGTGCTGTGTCCCGCGGCCGCGGACAGTGCGCTGGGGACCCGGGGCGGGGAATGCTGATTTTAAGATACGTTGTTGCAATCCCAGCTTCCTCTCTGAGACTCTGAAGTCCGCACACCTTGGACGTTTCGGGACAGCACCTGCTCGTCGTGGGGAAGCCGCCCTGCCTTGATTCTGGAGGTTACTGGGGGGCTGTGAAGGAGCGTGACGGGCTCGGGAGGTGCACCTTTTCCAGATCCGTCCCTGGACGGGAAAGGTCATAGGTGCCAGAAGGGGAGCCCCAGGGACAGTAAAGGTCTGAGGCCCCAGAAGGGAGTCCGGTGTGTGGCTTTGCCTGTTTACTCCTCAACGTGTAAACACTTGTGTCTTTGACCTGCAGATTCCTAATTTAATTCCATTCCTGTCACCTGTATTTACCTCCATCCTGGGGTCGACTGCATCTCCAGAAATAAGTATCAACATTCCTTTAGTTCCGTAAGAATGCCAATAAAGCATTCGAAGTCTGCTTAGCGAAGCTTCTTCCCAGATACACTTCTCACCATCAATGTCACTGCCTCCCCCTCCCCCACCGCCCTCCTTTAAATTAAACTGCAGGCCTACGTGGTCTAAGTAGCTTCTCCAGGGTGGACAGTGTACTCTGGTATGTGAGATGCTCTGCCACTGCCAGGAGAAGGGCTGGGAAGCCGCAGCTGGTCTGCCTGGGGAATCGGAAATCCGTGCCCTTGTGGGTGCGTGGTACAGGTGGCCCAGTGGGGCTGTAAGGACTGAGACCTCAGTTCCACCACTCAGCCCTCCTCATGATCTGAGACCTCAGCCCCACCACTCAGCTCACCTCATGATCACGGCAATTTTTCTCACATCTGTTTGTTCATGATTCTCTTCTGTGAAAGAGCTAATCATAATGCCAGCCTCCTGGAGTTGCTAGGAGTATTAGATGTGTTAACATTCGTAAAACATCAGGACATATTAAGTGTTATACAAATATGTGTCAAATAAAAAAAAGTGGTGTTTTATAATCTTACTGTCACGGACTGAATGTGTCCCCTCAAATTCCTATGTTGAATACCTGGCTCTCTGAGAAAGTAGGAGGTGGGGCCTTTGGGAGGTAATTAGGTTTAGATGAGGTCTGAAGGGTTAAGGCCCCCCATGATGGGGTTAATCAAAGCCCTTATAAAAAAGATCAAAGTGTTTTCGTTCTCTGTCTCTCTCTGCATGTTGAAGACACAGCAAAAAGACGCTTACCTGCCAGCTGGCAGGAAGGCCCACACCAGACTAGGAACCTGCCAAAACCCTGGCCTGGGATTTTTCCATCCTCCAGAACTGTGAGATCAATGTTTTTGTGTAAGCAATAAAGTTGATGGTGTTTTGTTATGACAGTTCAGACCAAGACACTTCATCTAAAGAGAATCACTCAGTTGTAAATACTTATGAACATAGAAAAAAATTTTCAAAGAAACATCTGATTCATCATCAAAAATTTTCAGCAACAAGAAAGAAGTAAAAAATAAAAATTTTTAGCAACAAGAATTATTATTAAGGAATCTTAGAATAAGATGATTTTAATATTTTATTTGAAAATTTAGTTTCATTTACTTTCTTTTTGAAATAGTAATAAGAGTAAAATTCCTCCCTACCCATTTATTGGAAAGGATGTAGAAAATGACTATCTCCCTTGCCTTGGACATTAATACCTGCCCGAATGTATCAATTATTTCTACAACTAGAGAACAATAGAAAATATTACCTTATAATGATTGTCAGATCCCTCCCAAAGTACTGACATTAGTAAATATTACAGAAGAGTAAGATTTTGATTTATCTATACTGACAGCCTCCCCAAAAGATGACACAGGTCGAGAACCAACCCATAATTTATAAAATTGGCTCTGTGATTCCTAGACCTGGTTTAATAAAAATTGCTCCATTTCCTTTTGGAAAGAAGTAAAACAGTTTCTTTTTCCATTTCCACTTACATCACTTTTCATGGTTTAAGTCACAAAAGCCCCACTACTAAGTTTTTGAAATTTTCAAGAGCACCAGTGTTATGAAACCTACCATGACAAATTCCTCCTGGTTTTAACATGTGCCAATGCCACTGTTATAAACATACATCATAAAGTCCTGCAACTTCTTAACCCAATGAAATTATTTCTAAAATACAACATGTTGTAGTTGCTCAGTTTACTAAATTCCATTCTGCCCTGTAATTCCATATTGTACTTTCAGGTTGGCACAATCTCATATACTTGCAAAGTCTAGTGGCTTCTCCATGCTAAGCACTGGTATTCTTGCAGCTTGCTGAGTGGCGAGGCTCTGCTTTCCCCGGCCTTGAGCAGCAATTCCCAACCTTTCTGACACCAGAGAACAGTTTCAAGGAAGACAATTTTTCCCTGGACTGAACTGTGGGTGAGAGGATGGTTTCAATATGATTCAGGTGTGTTACACTTACTATGCTCTTTATTTCTATTATTATTACATTGTAATATACAATAAAACAATTATGCAACACACCACAATTCAGATCTGGCTTAACTTTTGCTTGCCACTCCCTGATAGGGTTTTGATATGAGGCTGCAAGCAATTGATTTATTGCAGTCTCTGTGCAGCCACCCTGCTAATTAATGACAGTCTGTATTTCCAGCCACTCTCTAGCACTGCCGACGCTGTCTGAGCTCCAGCTCAGATCATGAGGCATTACATTCTCTTAAGAGCAGAGCCACAGCCCGGATCCCTCACATGTTCAGTTCACAGCAGGGTTTATGCTCCTATGAGAACCTCATGTTGTGCTGATAGGGGGTAGCGCCCAGCCGGTGATGCCGGCATGGGGAGCAGCTGTGATGAACTTCACGCCTAGCCGCTCACTTCCCACTGTGCTGCCCAGTCCCTAATAGGCTGTGAACCTCTACCAGTTGGTGACCTGGGAGATGGGGACCACAAACCTGGAGGACTTTACTTAGATAACTCCCAGCATGACATTTGCTCCTCTAGAGAAACAGATTGGAAAGATAAGCAAACAGCTACAACAGATTTTAGAGATAAAACTGATGGGGGTTGACATATTATGCTTTGAATTACAGAACAGAAAACAGGTTAGCCAACACCAATGCTAACTGAGGCTGGGTAGTTCTAACTCTGTTTACGCTTAGTGAATTCTTTGCTTTCAAGTCTTGTTACCACTCACACAGAATGGACAGTGGTACAATCTCCTTGCTAGGGAAGTAGATGATTGACATGGTTGTATACCATTTATTTCTTCTAATATTTTTCATAATAAAGACTTAAGATAGCCTTTGAATTCTTCATAGTATTGTGAATGTAGTGGTTGATGTGTGTCACCGGGCTTTTATTTGATTTTTTCTGAAAACTGTGCTTGCTATTTATTCTGACACATTGTTCATTAGCGGCTGTGGCGCCCAGGTTTGGGTTGTGATCTTGCTGAGGAGAATCTTGCCTGTGGTGCTTGTCTGCCCAGAGATTTCAACCGCTGCTGACTGAAATATGTGCTCTGGAAGTAATGCACCAGGGGGAGGGCAGGAGGCTTGTATGTATTTATTGGTTTCCAATTCTTGATCAGAAGATGTGCCTGAGTTTTTTTATATTGTCATTTTTAATCATTTTTAAAAGGCTGCCTGGTTGGTTTTATGATTCCTAATTTCCAGAAAAGAAAATTGACTCACAAGCTCTTACAGGCAGAGTTAAAACCAAACCCAAGACTGACTCAGAAGCCTGTTGGCTCAAAGCCAGTCCTCTAGACAAGGAAAGAAGCAATTGGGAAAGAAGAGACCAGGTAAAATCATATTAATTAAATCTATGGAGCGTGTTTCAGTTCTTTTCAGCCCTCTTAGAAACTGATGCATTTTTTTTAAATCTAGGAACCAATGGAAACGCAGAAGTGATGACAACTAATATTCCTCAGAGCACCAGCACCCCAGAAATCCTCCCACTTTTTGTGCCATCAACCCCTAGAGTTCCCAGAGACTCCCAGCACTATGCAGTGATCTGATATTAAGATCAAAGGCAGATAGGGCATGTGAAGGCTCTAACCTTTGGCAGCTCTCAGAGTATCTCAGAGGGCACCAGGAAAAAGGCAGGCTCCACCCATCAACTGTTAAAGACAGGTTCCACACATGAACTGTTAAAGCTCAATTCTGTCGTCGGGAGATGAGAGCAATCCTTCTAAACCACAAGTCACTATCCAGTAGTGAGCCATTCAATCAATTTGTGGGTCGCGACCACTATTTGAAAATATAATGGAATAAAATAAAATAGAATGGCTTTCTTAATGTCATAATGCATCACTTATTTTTGAAATGCAATAGCTCGCTTTTAATTACAATATTCAAAATCTGGAGCAGGCCCCAAAGTAGTCCTGTTTCCAGAGCCCACAGAATGAACACAGACAGGAACACGAGCCCCTCCTCTTCCTTTTCCCCCACAAAGAAGCTCTCTAAACACCACCCTGAGCATCATATATTTTTAGCATAAATGTTGTTTTGTGATTCTTTTGTGTCTCACACGTGGGTGACTGTGCAAAACTAAATGCTTAATGTACAAGATGCACAAAAAAGAACTTCTAGGAGTAACATAGCCTGTCAATGGTTTTGTTGTATTGGTCAAGGCTGTGCCTGGTTTACAAGTTCCTCATTCATAGACATTATCTGTTAAATTAAGTTTTCAGTCAGAAAAAAAAAGTTGGAGCACATTCCATTTTAACTTCATCCCTCCCTCTGAGTTTGCGCAACAGAGAGCTACGGTAAATTGCTGAACAGCCTAGCTTTCCCGGCAGGAACTCCACTGTTCTTGCTGATAAGAGCAGCAGCCTGACAGTGTTCTCAGCAGAGGTCGGAAGATTAACAGGGCACCGGCACAGGTTGACTTAGCAAAATTTGTTTTGGTCCTTTGGTCTGTGAGGCCACGCTAGCTAATTATTATATTCAATGAAGAAAGTTGCTCGTGGCAGGTCTAAAGAGAAGCTAAAAAAAGAATAAAATAAAACCATAGCTTACCACTGGCACCCCACTTTCTAGTGTGTTAATTTTTTGAAGGATCAACTGAAGTACTTTGATGTCAATTTCAACATTTTTTGCTTCTCTTAACCAAAATGTTTTTGCTAAATATCCTCCTTTATCCACTGGACTGTCCACGACTGCAGTAACATGACAGAATAATTATTAGCATTTAAACTATTTGTGTGTTTTTATATCTAAAACAGGGCTGAGATTGTCATGTACTATGTGTGTATAAAGTCTTCTTACAGTAACTGAAGAAATAGTAACTCAGATATACCCATTTTACAGGTAGGAAACCAAAGAATCTTCCATACTAAGAAATTCTGACCTTACACAGTAGCCAGAAGAGAAACTTTGTTTATACATAAATGAGAGACATAGTTTGTGGTATTGAAAGTATAATGTAGGGTAAACCTCAGGATGCAGCAATCAGGTTACCTACTGTCAGTTCCATCTTTTCTGGGGATGTTTTTAAGCTTTCTTACTGTGGATCCACCTTGCCAGTTAGGTTTGCATTAATTGGGCCACCACCACTGAGGCAATACCTCCTCAGAACACTACCTTTGAGCCTGAAGTGTTCTTTGAATGTTTCAGGACAACTATGAATCCCAGAAGCTAAAAAAAGAATCACATGGCAAAATTTTGTTGAATTCAATAGCATGTATAAATTGTCCATTATATACAATTTTTGGAATACAGAGGAATTTTTAAATAAAGTATTTATCTGTAGTGGAATCCTTTTCTGTCATCTTTTTTGCATCATTTTCTTCTCTATCTTGCATAAATATCCATTATAAAAATAGGCAGAAAATAGGCAAAGCTTTATGAGCTACAAAACCATTTGATCTGTTACATGACAGTTACACCTGCACAGTGAATGAAGTCAGTGGCTGTATTTTAAATACTGAGTTCTTAACATTCTTTTATATAAGTCCAACCTCTACTTCCCTTCAAATTACTTCTTTGAACCTTCACATGTTGAGGGTTTGCTCTACGTTTGGCTTCATAGACTTGAATGTACAAGAAAACGTACATTACTTTCTTTAAATCAGATAAGATTTGACCCTATACCTTCACTCTGCCAAGGAGAAAACCTTGGATCTCAGTGATTATGGTGGCTGCCTGCTCACACCACCTGAAAGTGCAGAGGTACAGAGGGACTTGTGCAGAGCAAAACATTCCTGGGTGTCCCTCTGGACTTGGGCTTACACTTACTTTCCATAAAAGGACAAACATTGATGTGGTCATTTAAAGTGCAGGACTCTTCATCTTTCACCTGTTCTATGGCAGAGAAATCTTTGCCAGTCTCTTAAGCATAGAGGACAGCCAGTCTTCCAGAGCCCTGTCTTCTCCCTGAAGGAGAGAGTGGAAGAAAGAAACAAAACTGTTTGCCTGGGTGAAACACTGGGACAGACAGCCCTCCTCCCTTCCTGCCCTCCCACTGCTGTGGCACCCAGTAGAGAAGCCAATGAAAAGTAGATCATGAGTTCAGAGAGAAGAGACCCTGAGAATGCTGAGAAAAGGAAATAAAAGAGCAAAAGTTTCCTGAGAGTGGAAAAGAGAAGCACAGCCGACTGGTTGGGAGTTTCTTAGCTAATGTTGAGGGTTTGTCCAATGGGTAGTCCAAGACTCAGGAATGAAGACTTTACAAGGGGACATAAATGAAGGCAGCTGAAAAGGTGCAGTGGAGACCAGGAGCCCCTCAGGCTTCCAGTGGCCTTCTGTCTGCACCCTTATTTCATCTGGGCTGAATGTCTGTCAAACTAACCACAGGACACACAGGATGTGGATGACACTGTCTCCTCTATTCTTTGGTGCAGTTCTGAGTTACATATATATGTAACTCATGGGCTTATTTATGGAGCAGTGGCCATGTTCCCAGGATTGGGTGAGTTACTGAGACTTGGGCATCAAAGAGTCTGTTCCTTCCTTAGCAAGAGCCACAATCTAATTGAACACACAGGGTTATGGTAGGTGATCATAACCCAATGTTCATGCCAAGGATTATGCATTATGAGGATAAAAAAGAATAAAATACTTTCCTTGTTCTTAAAGAACTTAAACTCTAAAGGGTAGAAAAAGAAAAAATAGTGTATCATGTTATGGTCAGTTCCACATGGGGTCTAGTATAGCCCTTAGTCAGGAAAGAAGGTCTCCCTGTCCTGAGCCTAAGCTTCAGAAGACCTCCCTTTCCTCTATGGAAACCATTCACAAACTAAATGCACCAGAGAACATATGGGAACTGCTGCCCCAGGAGGATCTTGAGCCCAGTGTGGGGACCAATTACCCTTAACATTGTAAACATCCACTCTTGTGACTGACAAGGGCTGAACTCAAAGCTGAACATCTTGGAGTGACAGTGACACAGGACAGGTGGCTCCCCAGACAGCTCAGCCAAGCTAAGATGGAGGATCTGCTGCCTCCGCTCTAGCGGTGTTGGCGCAGGAGCAGCTGGCAGAGGAACCAGCGGACTGGAGGGCAGGCAAGGGGGACCCGGGCCCCCTCCCCCACTGGAGGCTCCTAGTAGACACAGGAGCCAGACGACTGCTGGAGAGATACCGGCACCTTGGTGTCTCCTTCCCCTTGCACTTATGACTGAACAGGAAGCCCCATTTCCTATGCCTAGGTCAATTTCATGTAAGTTTCCTAGGCCTCAATACCTTGAATGGACTGGGTCCATTCATTAATACCTGCATTCACCCTGCCCCAGCAGAAGGGATGATATTTATTCATTAATACATTCATTCACCTTGCCCCAGCAGAAGGGACTGTATTCATTCATTAATACGTTCATTCGCCTTGCCCCAGTGGAAGGGATTGTAGCCATTCATTAACTGAATTCCAGCTAAACATAACTTTAGGGGACCCATGCCCACTAAATGTAACAATTAAGTTGCAGCTAAATGACCCCACATGACTATATATCCCTGTGGGGTTAGAAATCTCCACATGTAAGTCTCATGTATGTCTCATTCAAGTAATCCACTAATGGGTTAAACTAGCTTTTGCCTTCACAGAAAAAGCAATAGATTTGGGCAACCCTGAGGCAAACACAAAGACTGTTTTCTGGTCTTCCGGGAACAGATACTTTGAAGCTTTTGCAGCCTAGGTTCTTGCCTGGAGGAATGGTCCAGAGGTTGACAAAATGTCTTTACATTTTTTCAAATGCCTAAGGATCTTAGCACTGTGAAGAAACAAAGTCAAAGACCCATTTAAGGTTAACTTGTTAAGTACAGGAGGAAATAGTTCTCCTATAGCTCTGTCTCTCTTATTTTTATGCAGATTTTTAAGACCTGAAAGTGAAAAAGTATTGTGCTGTTTTCCGGGACAGGATATCGGCTATTTAAGTTTAAAGTCAAATAATGAATATTGTAAATCATAGATTAAGTGTGCACATGACTACAAAAGTATATAAGGTAGTCAGAAATAAAGTTAATTTGCTACATGCCACAACAGAGCTTGAAGCCTGCTTCTTGTGCCCTTCTTAACATTACAGTGCGGATCTACACCTGAGGCAAAGCTACAGCCCCTCGTGTCTCCAATCATGCAACATAATTGGCGTAGACGGCAGGATCCAGGAGAAACACGAGAGGGCTAGAGGAATCCCCAGATGCCAAGTTGGAGGACGGCCGCCTCCACTCAGAAGCATCAGAGAAATCTTCACTGAAGGCTCTTGAGTTAGGTTTGAGAACTCTGGAACAAAGGTGGTTCAGTGGCCACGCAGTTGCACGTGGGACGTCCTTGGCATTGCAAGAAGCATGGGGGGAAATAATATGAGTACTCAGCTCAGTGCCTCTTTAGAAGATCAATATATAGCCATGCTAAAATTATTAATCGCTTCTACTAAAATCCCTGTTAAAGCTAGCAGTTTGAGAGAGCTATTTTGTATTGTGGGTAAGCACTGTTGTTGGTTTACACCTGAAAAGAAAGTTCAATTGAATATGAAAGTGTGGAAGAAGGTAGGGGCGGCATTGCGTCGTGCTCACCAAAAAGGAGATTTTATTAGCAGGGAAGTTTGGGCTACGTATCAGTTGGTTTATATGGCTCTGTAACCATTCCAGCCATGCTCAGAAGCATCCTCAGAGTCAGAGGAAAATAGAGCTAATAAACCACTACCCCCACTTCCTCCCTCAGGAGAGGAGAAAAAGGTGGAAAGACTCAGGGAGCCTGAGCATGAGTATGCTAATCCGGTAAATCCAGATGCGAACTCTGATCAGCCTGTTAAAACTGCTAAGAAATTTGTTGGTGATCTTATCAGCCTGAATAGTGACACTGAAAGTTGCCCTGATTTAGTGGAAACAGATGAGGAAATAATATCAAAAGATACTGAATTTGAACATTTTGAAAAGGTCATGGCTGAAGGCTTTCAAACTCTAAATAAGAGATGGTCTTTCTTGGAAAACAAAGGAGCTGAATTACTCTCATCCAGGGCCAGCCCTAAAGAGGGTTCATGTAAAGACACAATACCACCATATAAGCCTTTAATTCTTTCTGCTCCACCTACTTCAGTGACATGCAGGAATGAGCATTGGCATCCGAATGCTCCACCAAGTATATACCCAGTTTGGCCCAACTCTCCAAACAATAAATTTGTTGCTAAAAATCATTTTCCTTTAGAAATTTCAGAATTGACAATTGCTAATGAAGAATCTGTACGAATAGATGAATTAGGCGATAAAAAACCTACAGCTCACGTCTTTCCTGTATTTAGACCAATTCAGAATGATGGCCTTCATGGCCTGCCTATTCATGTCCCAGTTGGAATAAAATTCCTAAAGACCATTAAAGATTCAGTATTTGCATATGGGCCAACATCCCCTTTTGTTCTTAGAGTTTTAAATTCTTGTTGTACAGAGCATATCTTTTTACCAGCAGATTGGGAAACTTCAGCTAGAGCCACTTTAAGTCCTGGACAGTTTTTACAATTTAAGGCATCATGGTTAGAAGAGGCAACTTTACAACAGTGTGCCTTGGGGGTCCCAGTAGGACATCTAATGGGATCAGGAGATCAAGCTTCAATAGAAAATCAATTGCGTCTTCCACATGAAATCCTCCTTCAAGTAAAAGATGTTTGTATAAGAGCCTGGCAGAGGTTAGAAGAGAAAGATGGTGTTAAACAATTTTTCACAAAAATAATACAGGGAAATAATAAACCTTACTCAGAGTTTGTGGCTCGTTTGCAGACTGCCATTGAAAGATCAATACCTAGGATAGAAGCTCGACTTAATGCTTCTACCTTAGCAAATGCTATGAGTAAAAAAGAAACTTAAATATTTTAATTGTGGTAAATTGAGACACATCAGAGCTAACTGCTGTAAAAGTAAAATTAAAACTGCTCCGGCTACAAAGTCCCATGTGCCAGGGATTTGTCGCTGTTGTAAAAATAGTAAACTAATTGGAAATCTAATTTTACTTTATCACAAAGGAAAAACAGCTCCTGTTAAAAGAGAAGGTGATTTTAGAAGCACTGAAAAACAGGTTTATTAACATAATTAAAAACCTACCAAATGCTACCATTAAAAGGTGCTTACTCAAGGCATGTTAAATAGCCCCACCTTGTGTCAACTGTAAATCAACCTTTAGAAAAAGTAAGAACTATGTTTCCTAAAGGAATATGTCTACATTATATGGATGATATTTTGATTGCTCAT